>PNEQ01027799.1:0-20668 GCA_003012365.1 Medauroidea extradentata | reverse complement strand
CAGCCTCGTGAGGTGGTGGAATGTTCGTGGCACTTTAAATTGTTTATTTTTGTAACGTTTCCCTTTCCCCCCTTTTTTTAAACTCCGGCACTGCTGTGACTGGCTAATTCTGACGTGTTTTGTGATTACCAGACGATGGCACGGCAAATGATATTTTCCCTCTTCCTCTACTCCGGTTCCACGCCGTGCGCCAGAGGTCGACGAGTCATTCTGTGTTTGATCACCCGTGTTTGGACACATGAAGGTCTGTGAGAACCCCAACAACACTGTACAACGTTAAGAGGAGTCTTCAAATTTCCGCGTTTGACACGTGGGAATAGCGGAGCGATAAGAGCCAGAGGACTACGCTCGACGAAAAGGATATCGCCTCTATCCATAGCGCGTCAAACTGGCGTGCAAGGTTTTCCTTGTAGTTTTTTTCCTATACTACTTCATTTTTGCTACGGGACTTCATGCTTTTGAGAGTAAAATTTTATGTTTGTATAACATGAAGTATAGGCTAACGCACGTCTCTCGTTTTGCACTTTACGATTTCAGGTGGCATTTTAGGAGTTATGGCAGATTAAAAAAAAAAATCGTTTTCAGCCATACTGAGAAGACCAAAAATCATGTTTCTAAAGAACGTGCTGAATTTTTACCATTCTAGACGCATAGTTTCAAGTGTGTGTGTGTGTGTGTAGGTGTGTGTGTATTTTCCGTAGATAAACGTAATAGGAAACAGTTAAGAGATTTCGAGTACAAAATAATACGCGTGACATGATACAACATCGTACACGTGCTTAAAATACGTTGCAGTGTGTTCGTAAACACAATTTTTATGAAACTATTCCACATGTGCCCATTGTGCCAACGTACGAATAGAAAAAACACTTCAGGCAAGGTCAGAACCTCATTGTTAAGACACTATGCTCATTGCAAACACTGTTTCTAAGCCCTCCAACATAGCTAAAAACATATTTTTCCGTTCTTCAAAATTTACAAACTGGGTGTATGTGAAACTCAGATTGAGAAGTGCATTGCACTTCACTACAGACGTTCCACGAATATAATTATATGATCACCGCTTAAGGGTGTTCTGTGCGATAAAATCATAATTTCATATGTTTATGAAATATTGTTAGTTTTATAGATGATATTTGTGAGTACAGTTTCCTCTTACGAAATAATTTTAGCTCTCATAGTTTTCTCATAACGGTGCAGTCAAAATTTGCTTGTTCTGCTGCCATGTAAATAGTGAAAACCAACTGCCCTACTTGAATAAAATAATTCTCTCTGATATTACATTCCATGAGCTACGCAATAAAGTATATAAAAGAATATAATGTAATATTTTGAGTTTTGTATAAAATCGCAAAAGTACAGGAAAAAAGTTGAAAATTCCGCAATTTTTTTAAATACAAAAATTGCTCACAGGATTTTTAAAAAAAATGTTTTAATACGTAGCCCGTGGCATGTTATTTCACTGTGAATTATTTCACTTACGTAAGTCAATTGGTTTTCACTATTTGCATGGCAAATTTGACTTTGATGCACCGTTATGAGAAAACAATGCGATTAAAATTATTTCGTAAGATGAAAACTCACAAGTACCGTCTAAAAAACTAACACTATTTCATAAAAATATAAAATTACGATTTTATCGCACTTAAACACCCTTAATGCCCCATAGTAAAAACGGTTCGGCGGGAAGCATGCACGCTAGTTCAGCGCTTGGTTCGTTGATGCGGCATGCGATACGCGCTTCAAGGTCGACCTTACTGCTCCGTCGCTTTTGAGCCTCTGGCGGGCAAATAGGCGGCGCCCTTAAGGTGACCGCCTAAGCGGGCGTATTAGTCCAAGAAGTGCGGAGATCTAAGGACGAGAATGTACGCGCATCACGCCTCACGCTAGCCTCAACAGACACGCCACATTTACAATATAAGGCTGTGTTCGATTTGGCAGTCTGAGGGCCGTATCTATAAACGGCTTTCGAATGACAACCAACTGCTATCCTCATAGAGAAAGCATTGGTGAGCAGTTGGTTGTCATTCGAAAGCCGTTTATAGATACGGCCCTAAGAGTCCTTACGGCGCTTCAAGTCTTTAAAAAGTGCATCCCAGACGTGACGTCGGACACGCCGCTATTCAAATTCACAGCAAGGGCTCATATACACACTAGAATGTCCCCTTCAACTAAGGGCACAAGCCTGCACTGACCCTACTTGGTCCCTACATCCAAATTAATAAAATGAACACTACTTCATGAAGATAACAAGGGTTTACTGCAGTGAAATCGAACACAGCCTGCTGGCTACCAAGAACTACTGTGGTATGACGAAGTGTAAAATACTGTCTATGTTCACAAACATGTTATATTATTAGGTAATGTATGCTTTATTTTAAAAAGGAACGCGGGCCACGAGTGAAAGACTTCCGAGGATCACTTGTGGCCCGCTGAAGACTGTTGTCGGTGAATTGGCGTGCAGTGATCTCGCCGCCGCCGGTGGCTCGCTTATACCAGACGTTCAGTGGGAACTATCATTGTAAGACTCAACTACATATGTGTAATCTACTCCAGACCTTCGGGGACCTTCGAAGGAAACGTCACAATCAGCGGTAATACAAGTAATAAAAACACTGGAAGCTATTCACGTCCTGGTTTAATTACAGACACGCACGCCAGCCACAGAGTTTTATTGCTGAAAATTGGGTGCCGGAGACACAACTCGTGTGCTTGTTTCTCTATTTTACTGCCTGAACGGTTGAAACACGTGACATTTAGTACACACGTAACATCCTAAAACAAATAAATAACTTTCCGTTGACGATTTTTATACGTCCCTCTTCTGCCGTACAAAAAAAAAATAAAAGCACGCTGCAGATATACAACGGTTCATATTTTGTTGTGAGGTAATTTTATATATTAAATATTAACGAATAAATTTAAATGTCAGCGTTAGAAACTAACGAAAATATTGTCTGATTATGAATTCCAAACAACACTTATGCACAATTTACTCTTCAGAACTGAAGTCATTTTCTCCAGCGCAGAAGTTACTGGGACCGGGAAAAATGCTTAACACATTTAGCACATTATTCTATTGAATTCTGTACTAAAGTTAGTGACAAACTATTTGAACTGACTTACATCACTATAAATCTAAGCCCCTCATACGTAAATCTTCAGTGGTAGTCCCATGAGGTTAATGTAAGATGAAAGGAGCAACAGCTATACGGCTGCATACTGGCGTTCAACACACAGTATGTCATACGTAACCTACGTAAAAATGTGCAAATATTGTGCAGTTGCTTCGAGACCAAATACATTTGCTTATTTATCACAATCTATGTTAAATTATGCCAGTAACACGTAAGTGTAGATGCATTGACGAAGAGTGTCAACTGATAATAAATAGGCCTACATTAACATGTTATGACAAAATAAAAAATAAAAAAACATTACGTAAACAATGTTTTATATGATATTAAGTGGCACACTACATACATTTAGTGGCGTACGCAAGCCTACTACACTGTTAGGAAATATTGCTGTAGTTACCATACATCTGTTAAAATATGGACAACAATACTGCTACATAGTTGGTATCCTCTAGCTTGTCATACGATATGTTCTGTAGAATTAATAACACGCTGCGTCAAACAAAGATTTCCTTTGCTCCTTCCACAGAACAAATTGTTGTACGAACAATCCAGATATTAACGACAAACAAACAGAGCTGTTGTCTGCATTTAACACAAGTATGGTTAACAACAATACTTTTGTTTCAGTGTAGTTTCAAAGAACTCAACAAACTAAAGGCACACAGAGGGAAAGGGTTGCCACAGTCAACTTGTGTACGTTTGTATGTGGCGAAACAATAATGAATTTTAGGCGACAGAATTTTTGTTGGTTGCAACTTTGAAACACAGCGGCAATCGGCTGTGTTGTTAATTTAAGTGCAACAGGAATAAATCCTTCTGTAGAGGGAACAGTACTAGCTAGGCAATCATATATTTGGACGATTCATAGTTTACACGGTTTTTCCGCCATATACAAATATTATACGGTTGACTGCACCAAAAGTTTTTTCTCTGTATCCCTTGTACCCTACATTCTTTGGTGGGTAGTAAGAAGGCCAGGATCTTGTGAAAATATGAGACTTGAGTTATCGCTTACTGAAGGCGATATAAGAAGCTTAAAGCTACATGGCCATGTAATGATACGTATGCCATGTTAAACTTTTACTAAAAACTGCAAGAAAAACAAAAATCTCAATTGGAAATAAAGTTTTACTTCTGCCCTTCTTACCGGCCACTAATTAATTTATTAGTTTATTTTGTGCCAATAAATATATATGTTGGGGCGGGGGGAAGCGGGGGTTGATACTACAAAGTGTTTTCTGCAGATCCTACATTTCAAAACATCTTTTTACTCCAAACTGACGAGTAAACCATTGTTAAATACACTATTTCAGTATCAAGCTGCAATAAGAGGCCCTGCCCGCCAGCGATTTAAATTAATTGCAACGAAAGGCGATTGTTCCAATTTTGACAAAACTGCTGAAAGAATACGCACTTCAAATTATGTCGCAATAAGTTCAAAAATCCAATACGCTCATTAGAAACAAGACTTTAGATGCCCTCAAAATGGCTTTAAAAAGTCCTTCATCAGACTGCAGCACCCGGGGAAATATCAACTGTATTCGTAAAACACGAATATAGGAACATGCGTCAGCCTTCAAACTATTCGTCCCACAAATAAGATTGTATGGTCACCGTTTGAATTCCCCGTTGGGAAAAAATACAGACAGTTCTCTACTTTCGTACACAATTTTTATCCTGGGAAAATATAAAACGTACATGAAAGTCGAATGAAACCCTTACGCGTTAGTCAAAGGATTATTTTCATATAAAAAAACTATGAGGTAGTAAATAACGATTTGAAAACTGCTGTGGAGTATTAAAACGGAGGTACATATTCAGTAAATCATGTAGGGTTGACTGGTTGGAAAACCGAGTTTTGATTTTAGTTTGTCAGTTAGGGCATGGTATGCAGGTCTGAATCCTCTGCGTGGAAGTTGAATTAAGGGTACTGAAGACAGACGCATGAAAGTATGAAACATATGTAAGCTGAATGTATGAAAGTAAAGAACTGTCTGTAAAAGTAAACCACTGCCACTAGTTGAGTGGCTTGCGCGTAAAAAAGATACTGAATTCCCTAGGCCGGTCAGCAGCACCCTTAGCGTTACATCGACTTTGTGCCTTATACCCACACAAACACAGCTTATCTAAGGTAACGTATTAAACGTTGGCACATTTTGTGGGGAAAAAAACAAGATATCGAGAGAGAATAAAAAGAAAAAGTATAGAATACACCAAACACACACACATATATATATATTATATATATAATACATATATATATATATATATATATATATAAAATACGCTTTGAGTTCACTGATGCAAGCACACTTCCCTTAGTCTGAAACATTGCTGGAGAAGTGTGACAAAAGAACTGTACCACATATATCGTGCTGGGATGGTCAGAAAAACACCAATAAAGAAGAGGAAAATTAATTGCTCTCAAATTGCATTCGAACCTAACAGGCATATAGATTCTGTTTCAGAAAAATAGATTGTCAGGAATAAATGCCAGGTTGATTGAACGTCATCACAAAGATGAATACGATAATGTAAAAAAATGTTCTCCTGACTGAAAGTGGTGTAAATATAGGCCTACAAAGGATAAGAAAATGAAACACACGGTACTGACCAAAAACTCAATTAAAATTCCACAATTTGTCACAATTAGCAAAGAGAAACTGAAACGTACATAAGTAGGGATTGTTATTTAAATGTCAAGAAATCTACCGAGCTGTTTCCAGTATACAGTAAAGACAAACTGAAAAGATTTCAATTTTTTAACAAGTATTTTGTTAATTTTTTTCGCGTCGACCAAAAATTTACACTTGCCACTTTCGGATGGAACGTAAAACCAAACTGACAACAAATACAAATTTGCCGCATACGTTGCATCTCATCTCAATTCAAAAGGGAAATAACATGCAAGGACAAGATTAAAAATTATGATAAAAAAACAGCTCACGATGTCTAATACTCGTGGTTGAGTATGCATTCAAGTAATCTTTGCTAAAGGAAAATATCACAAGTCAGTTGCACGAAATTTGCTGTGTCCAATGTGTATTACCATCACGTTAAGGGCGCAGTATACCGCAATTTTCATCGTCATTATTTTATTTTTTTTATTTATACCAGATGTTTGTTTTCTTAGACGCAAAATGTGACAAAAATTTGGCTCTTATAACATTTTTTTATCTCTCATAGTTTTCGCGTAATGGCTTGTCAAATTCATATTTTGCGTGTTTCCGTTTTAACGACTACACTAAAACCAACTGATATACCAAACTAAAAAAAATCACAGTGGATAAAGACTTTGTAGGCTACAATGCCATGCTCATGAAATTAAAGAATAAAAATTATTTGAATTTAAAAAATATATTGAATTTTTAAAATTTTTATTTGACGAAACATAAATCTTGTAAAACTATACTTAGAGGTACGTAAATTTCGCAGATACATTCCAGGTCAGGTTGAACGCCAATTATGTATACTTCATTGTCATGTCTGTGACTTGCTGGCGGCTGTTACGAAACGCGTTTGACTTCTGCAAGCCAGTAGTAAATAAGGAAATAATGCGAAGTGCTATCGTTTGCTACCTGCTTGTACGGTTATAAGCCAATAGATAATCGATTTTGGCCAGTGGGTGTATAGGACTGACAAGTCTAGGCTGCTACCAGATGAATCCGCGAAATTGACGTACCTCTAACTATACTTGCTAAAGCTCGTGATATTTAAGGTTTAATTTGTTGTGCGGAAAAAAAAAGGCACAATCATTACGCACGTAGTATGTGTTGGATCGGTATGTAAATATATTGCACGTATCATTTTTATTTTTTTTATAGAACGAATATTGCACTTGTTCCTTGCTAAGCATTCACAAACTGTTCGTAATTACCACAAAAAAAAAAGGAGATTATGCGAGCGATTACAAATTTATGTTTATTTATTTAAAGTATTTATTACTATATAGTTATGTATTGAACGAAAACAGAAAAACACACACGTCGGTAACTTTTCGCTATTACATCACTTTTGAAGGTAGCATTTTACGTCTCTTTGACGAGGTCATTAAAGACGGTGACATACAACATGAGACAACGAAACTTGCAGAGGAATTGGCTATGCCATTTCACAAGGAACCTTCCCAGTATTCACCTCGAGTGATTTCGAGCAACTACGGAAAACTGAAGTCAGGGTAAGCGCAGCCGAGGAACGAACCCTGATCCTTCACTTCGTCCGGTCAACATAATACGAGGATATAGTATGAGTGACGTATTAATTTAACTTGTATAATACAACACACACAACGGAGGCTCCTGTATTGAGTGTCTGCGAGCCTACTGCTTATAATTGAGCCAAGGTAAACTGAAACCAACGCGAGCGCCTAACAGAATTTATTATGACGATGAGCTAGAAAATATTCATCAGACTATAAGTAGAAGCCACTTTCGCTACAAACCAACGAAAATTATTGAAGAAATAATACTTGATACATTACACGAAGACATAATGGGAGTTCATCAATACAGCTTTGGTTGCCGGCTGCAAGGACTGGGTCAAATATGGAACGCGATACTTCCTCAAGAGCCAGCCATAAACAATTCCTTGTAATTGAGAATCCTAGAAGAAATTTATGAAACACGTCATTCGTCTTGTCGGGTACGATATTACTTATTGGTAAGAATGCTTCCTCCCCCTCTCCAAACACTCATTCCAAGCCCACTTCACGTCAGCAATTCGCCGGGTATCCGTCATTTATTAAACGAATGAGTTTGCCCTCTGATGCATTACTCAGGAAAGGCCGAGTGGCGCTTTTTTTTTTGTTGTAAAAGCAGTTTACGCAAACCTTTCCTATCCCTTTCCTTTACCTCCTTGCTACAACATCAACTTCCAAAAGACGAGCAGGAATCACCTGAAATTTTCATCGCTCCAGGATCTCGAACCTCGGGTAAGTTGGTCGTTTGTGTAGAAACACCCCTCATTTTGTGAGAGGGCGGAGGGGAGGTATTTACGTGCTTATTTGTTGTCGGCTGGAATCTTTTATCGGCAGTCCCTTAACCCCCCTGCGCCTCTGGGGCCCAATCCCAAACACTCGCATTTTCGCAAAGAGAATGTAGAATCTGGCCTGCCGTATAATGGATGCCGTCTTGGCCCAAATTATGCCCGCTCATCCCTGCGATCACCCATTCTAAACGGCATATTCAAATTGGAGAACCTTTACTGGTGGATTATTTTTTTCGTCCCCCTCCTACTTACCCCATCAAAGCCTTGTTTTTCTCCTAACCCTCGTCGCGTACCTGTGATGTTCCACCAGTGAGGGAACAGGGCAGAGGAGGGAGGCCGTCAGGGGAATGCCATGTTTATTTTTTTATTTCTCGAGTCCCGTCCGCTTCACTCATTATTTCGCGGCGAGGGCGGAGCAATAAATACAACCCTTACCCCTAACTTTTTTTTTTCGACGCCCGACGTTATCGGCTGACGCCGCTGAGGACACGGCAGAGGAACCTCGCACAAACAAACACACAAACAAGCGAGACGCAACAAAACGTTCTCCCCACCCTTCCCACAACACCACCACTCCTGGCGCTAATGAAAGAGAATCGTGACTAATTGCCTCTTTAAGCTGCGCCGCATCAAAGCAGTGGCAGGCTGGTCGAGCGCACAGAGGGTTGTCCGAGCGGTAATTCGTAATGGGGTGCTCTTCAATATTCCAGGGAGGCGGCGCGCCAGGAAGCAAGGGCCGGCGCGACGGCGGGGTGGATTACAATTGAATCGCGCGGCACAGGGGGTAAGTTTCCCGAGTTCCGTGCGCCCGGCCAACCCTTCTCCTCCCCGCCAAGGCCACCCGCACTTCGCCGAAAACTTCATCAAGTATTTATTGAAATTTTGATGTCCGCAGGCTCGCCGGGAGCGGAGGGCCTCGGTAATATTTTATCACGCGCGAATGAAGTATGCACAAAGAAAAGCGACAGGCGCGGGTAGAAGGGAAAGTCGAGGGCCTAGATTGTTTTATAGGCACGCCGCTCTGAGCACGTGACTATCTAGGCAGGCGACATCATTCATAAAGAGCGTGCATACCCAGCAGACGAGATTATACTGCTGGTGACGCCACAGCTACAGAGTTGAACTGTTCGTTGCGAGCGACTGACACGCTCTTCGGCACCTTCCAGAAGCATCGCCGGCTTAACAACTCCAGCGCGGGCAATACGGCATCACAGTTGCGATAAACACTATGTTGAGGATTACTCGACAAGTTGCGCAAGAAACTAAGGCCCCATCCTGATGTTACTATATTCTGCACGGGTATTCACAATGTGCAGCCAAACTGTCTGCAGTCGTCAGAGGAAAAAACAATAAATTTGTAAATACATCTCCGCACGTGGAAGTTTTTGTTTCTTTTCTGTTTCTTGCACGCGATGAATGAAATCAATGTTCAACCATTGACTAACAAACAAAGCCTAACCTTCACCTTCAATTATGTCTCAAGCACATAGTTACCGCCTAACAAACGCTCCCTTACTCTAATAAAATTTAACAAAAAAAAAACATTAATGAAAAGCAAGACAGGGTGGCCACTCATAGCATCAAAGGAAATCCTCTGATTTTTTCCTGAATTCCCTGAAAGTAAACAAAAAAATGTCCCTGATTTTTGCAAGTATGAAAACAAAATTTTGGCATTTTACTCAACACATTTTTCAGTAAAGATAAATAATTCAAGTCCTTTCTGACATTAACGCTAGTGAACTTGACAAAACATTCTGTAGAAATTACTACGTTCTTGACAATGGCGTATGATCCCCTCTACATAACGGTATTTTTTTTAAAACAAAAGTGTTAAAATGCTTTTAAAACTCCATTATATTCCTTCCTATGACTTTTGTGGAAGCTCAAAATGAACGAGGCATGAAAATTCCCTGAAATTTCTCATCTGGACTAAAAATTACCCGATATTTTTATGTTATTTCCAGGTGGCCTCTATTTCCCTGATAATTCCAGGTTTTCCAGGTGGGTGGCCATCCTGAAGGAACATTTCAAATGTCAACGTGCCTGTCTTGGACTCATATACACGAAACCTTCGCTTTTCATAAGAAACAATTCGACAAAAATACACTACAATAGCTGTGCGTTGTATTACGTACTTTCCTTCTTCCTTTATCAGCAGCTATTGTACGCGTGTGACATCCTGGAAAGGCATTGGTCTTAGGCTCCTGACACAGTATGTTACACTATCATGAAATCTCATTTGGAAAACAAGTCTTACCAGTTTCAATTCGCAAAGTAATTATAGTACGTTTTACATAACATGTAAATCTGTACACTTGCTATCGCCAGTACTACCAGGTAAGAAACAATTCCAGCCAGCAGACCCAGGCCGAAATCAGGAATGCAGGAGCAGGAATCGAACCCGCACAGAAAGAAAAATATCACACTTGTTAAAAAAAATGGACAACAGTTCCGTTAGGTTGTCAGTACTATTTGGATTATTCCTACAACAATCTGTTCTATACAAGCAATATTATATTCCATAAAAAAACTGTGCACAGAAAACAGTGTACAGAAAAAAAAACAGAGCACAGTGTTATTTCTATTGAGCAAACTGTTGTAGGAACAAACCTGATTAATACACACAACCAAACTGGCTTATTGTACCCCCCCCCCTTTTTTTTACAGAAGTATGGTATCTACAGTAATACTTTTCTTTCAGTGAAGGTGTGGGAAGGACTGGACGCTGTACTTGGCCTGAGATGTCAAACTGTTACAACTGCAGCTTAATTTTTCACTTTCCGATTGCCTGAAGGCGGGAGCAGATGTCAACTCCCCCAAAACGCCGCGATAAGCTTGCCACAAGAAACATGTGTTCTCTGTGTCGTCTCCCGTTGTTTCGTTCATCTGACAACCCTCGTTGTCATCGCATACTGTGTGCTGTCTGGCGTACGTCCAATTATTGTCTGCGCTGTCTCTACTGGGTTAGAGCGAGGTGTAGCAACGGTAACACCTTGGACTCGCATTCTGGAGGGCACGTGTTCAATCCCGGGCTTCGGTCATCTTGATGTCGGTTTCCCATGGTTTCCCGAAATCACTCCAGGCGAATGATGGGATGGTTCCTTAACAAAGGCCGTGGCCGATTCCTCTCCTAGCCCCTGGCATTGTACCAAGTTCTTATCCTCGTCTCTATATATACTCAATATAACTAAACTTTATTGTGTTGTCCTGAGATTTTTCAGATGTCCTGGGTATTAAATTTGCGTTTTTCCATTTCGATTTTATTTGTTTGAGTTTTCCTGACATAATTGCTCGTGGGATTGGTTATGTTCTGACTGTAGCTAATCTTGGCTTGTATTCCCTTGTTTTTGTCTCACCTGGGTTCCTGGGACGAGCAGTAGTGAAGAGTGGCCACGTGCTACGGCAAGTTACAGTAGACCAGACTAATACACAGACATGAACACGTGTCATTAATGCGCCTACACGTCACACCTAAACTGGTGTGTTGTGGAACCCGAGGTGTTAGGCACTGGACAATTTGTCGCTTTCTACTTCTGGCAGAAGAGTATGTCCAATGTTACACAGACAACTCGGAGTTGTGCACAGTCATAAGCTCAGCAGCACATGCCTTGAAACACACTAGTCTTCGTCACTGGGACGTCAGATTCGTGCAACGGTGCACGTCCACCTATCTGCTGAACAAAGCAACAGGAGCCCCGTGTAAAGGCAAGACGTCGAGAACAAGAGGCTACAGGTGGCCTAGGAGGCAAGGGGCGAGGTATAGTCTTGCCCCGGCCTGGAACCACCCTGCGTCCCCCACTCCTGCAGGGCTCCTGCGAAGGGTGGTGCTTACACCGCATACCAGGGGGTATGCACGGCGCAGGGGTGGAATAATAACACATCAGTTCGCGCGGGCCTCGAGCACAGGTTCGAATAACAGAAACGAGATACTGCGACGTGAAATAAAACAAGTGGGAGGTAGGCAAAGGGGAATATCTCCCGTTAACGACGCTTCCGTGGCAGACAATCATCCGCCTTACCCCCCAGCGCCCTCCTCCCCTAGCAACTCTTCAAGCCCGACCATACCAACATTTATTAAATATTAATGCAGCGCGGACCCGCGGTCATGATTGGGCTACCGAATAATGGCCAGGTGGGAACCGCTTATTTACCGGTAGCGCTGCCCGGCCACCGTGGAATTATGATAATGCGGATCAGAACCCGGCCCGCAGCTGAAGAGATTCACGGCGGAGAATGGGAGGGGGAAGCAACGAACCATCCCCTAGCGCCCCGCCCTCTCCCCCTAGGGGGGAGGAGTATTCAGGTAGGCAAAGGGAGAAGGGGAAACCTGGAATCATCCTTCAGACGTTTGGTTCATTCGACTCCATGTTGGCTGCCAGAGGAGAGTTTACAAGTCACGTCACACAGCGAACAAGCCGATCTTTCTTGATCCGTCCAACACGGGCCAACCAACCTTCGTGTACTGAGAGAAAGAATTGTTTCATTATACTAAATATATTTGTTTGGGTGATGTTTGCTTCAGCTAAACAATATTTGGTTGGTAAGACCAAGCTTGGAGTCCTCCAAACAAATTTAATTATTTCCCTCGACCAAATTATTCATTTAAACGCAATTTGTTTGTGCCAAACGTATATTTGGTTACTACAGGACGTCGAATAAATATTTTGCGTAAACAAACAACTTGTTACAACTTGTCAACAAAATAATATTGTTAGTTATAAATGATGTGCTTTGAACCAATATTTTTTTTTTTTTTCGATGGGCTAAATGATTTTGTTGGCGAAACTAAATACATTTGGTTGACTTGAGAATGTGGCAGGCTGGCGTACGTAAGCGATAAGACGGCGAACACTGTATACCTCAACATTCAAAATATAAGTTTGTGCCACAAATTGGACGTCTAAACTGTTAATCAGCATAATTCTAGTATCTTAAAGTTAGCTATAACAATTTGAAAGTGGTTAATTCGATTGATCACAAAACAAAATGCTATAAACTTAAAAAACAGCGCAGCTCCACGACTCGTTCTTTGTTCTGCGGCCCTGCGGTGCACGACTGAACTATTCCTATACAAATAACAAGCTCGTAGCTCAGTTGGTTAGGTCATGCATTACAAGAGTAAAGTAAAGGGATAACGGATCAAATCCCGGCGCGGCCATACCTTTTTTTAGCTCATAAAATTTTAAAAATTTTTCAAGTTTATAAAATATACATTTTTCAGTTCATAAAATATTGCATGTGCATTTGATATGGCCAACAAAATATTTTTATGACCAGCTAAATATTTGGTACTGCTAACAAAATTCAGCTATTTGTCGCAAACAAATCGAGGAAACAAAATAATTTTGTACGAGCAAACAAATATTTCTTTGCCCCTACACAAACAAATGATTTGGTTGATTCAAACAAATTTTGTTTGCACCAAATTTTTTTTTTCTCAGTGTGATTCATTGCTGGTTTTCAGGCCAAGGGTCGCATTTAGTCTTTCAGCAAGTTTTCAACACAAGTGCAAGGCCACTCAACATTAAATAATGTGATCAGTGGCGAGGCACCATGTTCCAAACTAAACAACGGTTAGTTGTCCACGGATCCATTAGACTGGCAGAGAGAGGTTGACATAGATGGTTCAAGATTTTCCTACATTTTTATCGTTTCCTGCCACATTTTAATATAAATAAAGCAACCTATGTAACAACTGAAGTATAGAGATTGTACCTTACTCAAAGGCGAGAGTCTGAGTGCTCAATAAATAATATTTTAAAATAATTCTTCTAGACAAGACGGTATTCAAAAGTGCTCGCTCCTGCCAGCAGCGAACAAGAGGCGAAACACGACTTCTCTAATAACGCATCACGTTGTAGGCGGTTAGGGATAAAGTGAGCAATCAAGAAAGCCCTGCTTAAGTTCTATGTTCAGCCAATCCGTATCTTTCCCCGTGTAACGGCTAACGACGGGACATGTCTAACCTCTCTGGACACGTCACTTTATGTTTGCGCGTGTAAGAGAAATGTGCAGTAAGTACGAATCGATCAAGTTTCATAAAAACAGTTTACTAACTATATAAAATATAGTTAAGCTGACTTCGGTTGACTTTCTTTATTTAGTATTGTATTTAAATGGAAAATAAACGGGACTATATAGCGTCATTTCGCTGCCAACCATACAAGCAGTAAAGGAATTACAGTTATTGTTTAATTATATGCTGTAAAAACGAGTGATATTTTTCAAAGGTTAAATTTTTAGTGCTCACTTTATTCCGAACGACCTATAATTAGTTGTAATTTAAAGTACGAAAAACAGAAAAAAGCAATCCCAGAGGAATTCTGGCACTTTTTTACAACAGACAACAAAGGATTCTAAAGAACGAATTCAGTAGAATATCGACACAACACCCAGACACAAATAGAATCAGGTTCCCAATATGGAAAAAAAAAAAAATGTAAGTAGACAAAAACCCTTAACAGTGGACAACAACCAAAATACAAGAGACAACACAAGTTAAAGACAACGAAAAAATACGTTTCGGGAACTGCTATCTATTCCCGTCGGCAGGCTGAGACACAGCTGGTCGGAACACCAAGACGCGAATGAAGTTCGCTAAAAAATTGGGGTTTATATACCCTGGATGGTCTCTAAGCTGTTCGGCCAATGGTGGCAAAGCATGTGTGATTGGCTGGGCTCTCAGCTAATGAGAGGCAAGCACTCTGATTGGCTGAGCACCTTGTATTGATGTTGGCTGGTGTTCTGCCGAGACTGTTTAGTTATTTTATTGTCTAACAAGGTTTCATTTTTTATTAAAGGAAACCATATATTTTTGGCTTATGCTTTTTTTGTTACTGGCTATGTAACCCCAATTTTCTAGCGAACCGTGAAGGGATTTAGGAGTTCGTCAGATAAAAAAAAATCGTCCCGAGACTTAGAGGTTGGCGTGTACGTGTGTCTTATCATCAGTACAGAACATGATTATAGATAACGACATATCGCGAACATGCCCTTGAAATCGCTGTAGTTTACTGCAACACTTATGATTGGGAGATGTACGTCTGACACAATGTAGCTGTATACAGACATCAAATATTACAATAATGAGGTTCTTATTGGCACAGTCAAATGGGGCAACAGCTCCATGTACAAGTGAACTCCAGTAATCTTGTGGTAAGCTGAACGTGCGCTGAAGCCCAGCAAACAGTCAAGTTTTCCCACGGTAAACCGTCATCTCTAATCATGATTTATCGCGGGAAAACTTGACTCCTTGTTAGATTTCAACGTACACCCAGCATGTCAGAAGGTTTGCTCATGCTGTCGTCCGTACTTGAATCCACTGCCACATTTGACTGGGCCAATAAGAAATCTGCTATAATTGCACCAGTAAATGTCTGTGGTTGGTCTGTGGCAAACTCAGGACGGTTCAGTCATATGCACTACAAAAGCTAGAACGTTTTCAAGATTATATGACCAAAATAATTGTCCGCGATATCCCACCATCTGTACAGGTGGTTCGTGATAAAGTCAGCACTTTTAATACCATCTTGTCTAGAATAATGTCCAAGAAGTATTTATTTATGGCGACCAAAGACGCAAACGTTTGAGTTCGGTGCAACTAACGTGCTTTGATGTTCATGTGTAGCTTTGATTATATTAAAAAGTAGCAGGTAACTATAAATTATCTGAAATAAGAAAGTAACTTAGGGTTTCAAAACTGCTCGCTTTATCCTGAACCGACATCAAGGTTGACCAATTCGCAATTGAGACACACAGCTAGGAACTGGCATGCCGGAAGCGGATGGGGGAAGGGAAGGGGAAAGTTTTCGGGATTGTGAAGTGAAGAGGGGAGTGCGGTAGCAATCGACCGCCGGGTGGGCACTCGAGGGGTTTGTCGCAAACAGCTTGGCGGGGCGCCCGCGTGTAGAGTGTAGGGGGTGATCTCCGCGGGGGTGGGAGGGCGGCAGTTGTTAGCCGGAAAGGAAACACGCGCGGAAAGCATTTTGAATCCATTTCCAGCGACGAGAGAGTATTGTGCGGGGGCCGGTCCTAATGCGCTGCTGCGGCAATTAACCCCTCGCCGCCCGCCGAGGAGATTGGGTGGTTGGGGGTGTATCGCGAGGCCACCTGCCCGACCCGCCGGTCCTGCTGCGACGTGAATTATCAGCGCGTCCACCTTCCGCGGATCCCCTGCCAGCTGCATTAGAGGGCTTACAACTCCTCCCCTCCCTTAATAGGGTGGGCAAGCCAGCCCATCTCTCTCACCACTCATATTCCAATTAAGAGGGGAATTCGCCTACAATCTGAATTGTTTTAATAACTTTTAAATTTGAACGGTTTCTTTTTTAGAAATACATAGTGACGTCTTTCTACTGTAACGGAAATGTTTTAGCTTTCGTCGCAGTTTCTGTACAATGGCATTTCAAAAGTCGAAATTTAAATAACACGGTTTTATACTAGAAATGAAAACCAACAGAAATGAATTAATCTATACTGAAGAACCGTATCACAAGCTACGCAGAAAAAAATGTATTATAACCGCATTGCATTTTTTATGTTTAAAAAATACTACATTCGAAATTAAAAGAAATGCCTGTTGTCTGAAATTTTTAAATACAAAAAAACTCAAAATTGTTTTTATACATTTATAGGCGTAGCCCGTAACACCTTTCTTCAGTGAAAATAGTTTCATTTCAATTGGTTTTAATTTCTAGTATAACATTTCAATTGGTTTTCATTTCTAGTATAAAACAGTTTCATGCAAATTCGAAATTTGACATGCCATTACACAAAAACCATCATTGATAAAAAAATCCATTACAGCTAAACAGCCACAATACATGTTTTGAAAACAAGCCAAGTCCCAATACACATATTTAAAAATGGTTCAAACAATTAAAATTTTCAGCAAACTTCGAACCCTCCCCACTTTTAAAGAGAAAAAAGTTTATTTTAAAACAATGAATTGCGAAACATAAATTTCGTATGTGTGCATAGCTTATGTGTGATTCACGAGGAGTTATCGACAGAAACACACACACAAACACGACTTAATCCTTACGTATTTCGTGATTACCGTGCATGTTTTCATGTTTGTACATTATTTTAGATAAAATTAATGGCCGCATAACAACACCGATACATTTATATTTGATACGATGTGCAACACCGAAAGTTGTGAGGTGAGAGAGTTTTAAGGCCTATTTAACATCCAGGTCTTAAGAGCCGACGAGGGCGAAGGTAGGTGAAGGGACAACATGACACCCATACCCGAGACATAATTCGAACCCGGGACCTCTCGCACCTAAACGGGCGCCCAACCAACTACGCTATGTATGCCGGCAGCGTCTTATATGATTGGACGATGCTCGTGCGGCATTGTTACTCGCCGTACGGTAAGTTGATACTTTTATAAACGAACACTAGGAATACTTCCGTTATTACCATACATCTATGTAAGTAAATGAAAATGGAATACGGCGACATTAATAAACAAATTAATTTTTTAATGTTACGCTTCCTCGAGTAAGAAAATAGTTCGTAATAATTATTTTAAAAGAGAGTTAAACACTTCTGTTACACGATATTTGGAGGATTGTTGGGTTGGCATTGACGTCGTAGAAATAGTTCTTCTGTATATTATGAACAGCGGCTAAAATACCGAAAACAGTTTAATGGACAATGAACATAATGTGTTCGTTTTCAGGGAATGAAATACAATGTATATTTACATTGAGCATGTATTACAATATTTCAGAGGTGACGTAGTTACTAGTGGCGGATGAACAATGTACGTCGGCTTGCAGTGCAGCCCTCAGCCTGGCAATGTTATTGTTGACGTTTGGCGGAAGGATACATAGTTGGATTGAAAACACATCCAAGCTAGAAGTTACCGTACGGTGGGCATAGCAGACGAATCACAGACACATCTCTGAAAATTAAAACATGCGTTGTTTAATCTTTGTTTGGGAGAACATCTTTACAAACCAGTTTAAGGTGACCGCCTACCTGCGCGTTGGAGGCTCAGAAATAACGGGGACATATGGTCGACCTTGAAACGCGTATTAAATGGCGCATCGTCTCGACGATTCAAGTGCTGAACTAGCGTGCAAGCTTCCCACCGAACCGTTTTTACTATTAACCGGTGACCATACAATTTTATCGGTGGAAAATATGCAACTAAGTTCAGTACAAGTCGCAGTCGAGTTGCAGATACATCCGGCTAGTACATTTTCAAGTACGGTGGTCCGAAAAGGCCCGTTTTTTTTTTTTTTTACGTCTGTTTGAGGGTATAGAAACATTGTTTTTAATTAGTATGATGTCTTAACAATGAGGTTCCGACCTTATCTGAAGTTTGTTTTCTTTTCGTACGTTGGCACAACGCGCATAAGTGGAATATTTTCACAGGAAAACCTGTTTACGGACACACCGCAACGCATTAGAAGCGTGAGGTAGGCGACGCCCTTAAGGTATACATTAGCACGCAAACTTAGTCATAAACAGTTCTATAACATATAACATTATATACACATTTAAAAAAAAATTTAAATCAAAAGTATTGTGGAAAGGCAAAGTTCGGTATCCCGCCGGAGTACTTAATTTTCACAAGTACCACATGTCTAATAAGTTACAGCAGATATAAACATACATACCACACGCGGACACTGAAGTTCACAAATGAAAACATGTACCGCGTGCAACGAACAGCGGAAAGGAAAAAAAAAGTTAATAAATAATAACGGCGTAGTAAATTTTCATTTACATCGCTAGCAGCATTGTTGAACTTGGGTTGGGTGAATTTATAGTTTGTTAGTGACTTTGCAACTCACTCCGTCACTCCCGCAGTGTCCCGCGCCACAAAACTGTAAGGAACGTGGCACAGCGACCATTAATTTTAAGTGGATATATAATCCCTTACACGTAAATCAATCAATTTATAGCCTCATTGTATATGCCAGAATACTTTCTGAATTTTTGGGTCCAACGGGACTAGGACACTATCATTTCAAACTTGTGAACAAGTCACATTTCTATTAGTGTTTTTAAACTGGTCAATGCTATAATGCTATGTCATCAACTGGTAAACAAGACCCAGCAATACATTACTTCTTGTTCAATGAAATATTCTCGGATAAACTCTACGACCTACAAAAATTAAAAAAATAAAGAAAGAAAAAATGTAAAACGAACTATGCACTGTCTGCCAGGGGAAAAAAAGGCGGTAGATAAACGCAAATGTCACGTGGTTGGGACCAGCCACACCCATAATAACAACATATAAAACATTCGATTAACCTTTACGGTGGCTATGCTTTATAAAGGTCACTGATGATTAAAAACTTCAAATTTAAAACCATCACATAAGACACTTGTAAGACTTTATTAATTTAACAGGTAATACAAGCTACCCAACAAATTTACGTGCCCTAGACTTCAGCTAACTTTATACAAATTAGTAGGCGTATTTATTAAATCCATTCAAAACTAAATAGCACATTTTAACAACGTATAGAACAACAAAACAAAAATATGAACTTACTTTATTTATTTCTAAAGAAAAGTTCTTCACTAAAAGCAATATATATTTCTTTAAGTCCAGCACAGCATTAAAAATAACAATTACAGCGTGAGAAGCAGGTTTACATGAACACACGCAACAGTCAACATAATTTCAACGCAGAGTTTCAAGCCGCACACTAAATCACTACGCTCATACCAAACACCTAACAAAGTCGTTATTTTTAACTGCAAAATACTGTTCCAATTGAGACGTGTTAGGCACGCCCCACAATCGTACATAAAACCTCTCGCTAATAACAATTTTGCATTTTAAAACTTTTTTCCCACTGTAATATACAAAAATTTACACATTTCGTGTCTGAAATATCAACTCCGTAGGCTTGCAGAGTTTTATTTACTTATCGTATGACATACATGTCCACATGCCTACACGTCCACAAGAAATTTGGAACTTCTCAACTAGATCTTGGACATATTATGCGCTTGTATCACCCGTTACGTGAAAGGCGCCCGTGAATAATCATACATAAGCTGACTCGAGGTACTAGTCCACTATGTGCTCCACTGTTTCCCTTACTACAGCATCACAATCTTGTAGAGTGGGCAAACCAGAAGGAAGAGTATGTCGTGTCAAACAATGACGGCATGGGACAGCAAAGAGGGCAACAATGACGGTATGAGAGAGCAAAGAGGACAAACATGAGGGTATAAGAGAGCAAATAGGACAACAATGACGGTATGAGAGAGCAAAGAGGACAACAATGACGGCATGAGAGAGCAAAGAGGACAACAATGACGGTATGAGAGAGCAAAGAGGACAACAAAGACGGCATGAGAGAGCAAAGATGACAACAATGACGGCATGAGAGAGCAAAGAGGACAACAATGACGGTATGAGAGAGCAAAGATGACAACAATGACGGCATGAGAGAGCAAAGAGGACAACAATGACGGTATGAGAGAGCAAAGAGGACAACAATTACGGTATGAGAGAGCAAAGAGGACAACAATGACGGTATGAGAGAGCAAAGAGGACAACA
>PNEQ01027798.1:0-20670 GCA_003012365.1 Medauroidea extradentata | reverse complement strand
GCTGTTTGTTGGGGTATTTGTTTCCCCTTTTTATATGTTCGTGTCTTGTACACATTGTTTCTGCCTCCTATGTAGGTCGTTTGTTTTGACTCTTTGTCCTTTTTTTGTTATGTTTGTCTTGTTGTGTTTGTCCTTTTTATTTTTCTCCTGTGGAGGATTGTACTGTCCGTTATTTTAATTTTCTGTGGGCGCTGATGACGTCAGTGTCGAGCGCCCCACAATTTTACTTACTACTACTCTCTGGGGTACGCATCGCCTGATCGCCGGCGTCCAATCACCGCGCAGCACGTTGTTCTGTCCTCAGCTCCCACCTCTTTCCTTCTCCCCTCACATGCCGCCAAACTAAACTGCTGCGGTCGCCTACCGCCAACCCCTCCTCCTGCCGCTAACGAACAGCGATGCAGAACAATAAAACTGCTAATGAAACCAACTACGCAAAACTTTTAAAACGTTTTCTAAACAACTCAGAGACACACAGCAAAACACATCAGGACACGAGGACGACACGCCACAGAAAACCACCGGAACACGCAGGAATGTGCACACGTCAATCCCGCGTGCAAGCCATCTGGCTGTCCCGTGACTTCATCTGCTTGCCCAAGCGTTTGGCTGCGGCCCGAGTTCTCGAGAAACACAGACAAAATACTTATACAGAACTAAGCCTAAAAATATCTGAGAAACCTACATACTTTACCACAAAAACTCGACTATACTCACTCGCAACATGGAAATAGACTATGAAATAAAAGAAACTTATCAGAAAATATGCTGCATCATAAGAAAAAATAAAAAATAAAAAAAATTTAATTCCAAAATAATCACGATTTTCAGCTTCGTCACAATATACTTCGAAATTTCGGAGTGGAATTTTATCTTCTTGTTCGTCGTCTCCTACATTGTTGACAGGCTTGTCGTCATCGTCTTTTTCATCCTCTGCCTCTGAATCTGCTCCGGACTTTGGTAGCAAAGCCAGCATCACCATCATCTCGCCTCGGGATCTGGGTTGCTGTCCCTTCTGGAACAAATTTTTGTTTTGTTTTTATATCCACTTTGTATTCACAGCATAACCTGCACTGTTAGAATATACACTCCACAAACATTTTTAGTAGCGGTTGTAAAACTCTGTTGCTTTGAAAAATAACTAAATTATTTCGATATGTTTATCAAAGCTCAGATCAGCTTATAATACGATCTATATGCATTACTTTTACTACTAGAAATGTCAGGAATAACATTAATTGTCACTTCCACGCTACTTGGCAATGCATATAATAGTACATATCTAATTTATGAGAGAATAACATAAATTGCTTGCTCTGCATAGTAATGTTTCTCCAGAGATACGTAACATTCAAATAAGAAAATTATTATTATAATGCTACAGACTGCTGTTTCTCATTACATAGAATTAATTACCTTTCCCTTATAAAACATTCTCATTAACAATTACAATAATTAAATGCAGGGAATTCATAAAAAAAACTGAATACTTACACAAAATGCTTGCTCTGTTCATGTGGGCAGACATCTTGTCAACTTGACTGTTTTAGGGCATGTTCTCTTAGTTGAAAAATCGCAACAGTATCGTGTGTACTGTATTGTAACATGTACTACGTGATATAAAGTTGAGTATGAGTAGGATGATAACATGTGAAAAATAAAATCTCCAATTTATTGAAATAAAATAGAACTTGAATAAGAAATAAGGATGCCTGAAAACTGTGCTATTCCCTGTAAACTCTAGACACAACAAAACAATTCTCCCTCAACAGACTACAAGCCACATACTTATACTTCTACAAAGCATCACACGTATATACACTCTTCATACACAGATATTTAAGAAAATTAAGACTTTTAATTTTGAGTTTGCTCGGCTAGCTGGAAAATAATTAATATTCAGTCGGTAAGCTATGATAATCTCGACACCAGGACTGCTGGTTAGGATTAAAGTTTCTTAGGTTCCTTTTAATTAAAATTAATTTGGGGCAATTTCAAAACAGTTCACAAAATAATTTAAGTTACAAACAATTTATGTTCAGGAACTAAAAGGTGATGCAATATTCTGATTTACATTTTAATAAAATTCAAAAGGTTTTCCACAAAAATTTACTCAGCAAACAACGTAGATCTAACATTTTGAAGCACATTTATGGCAAATAATATAAGAGGCTTGTTGGTGATCTTTTACAATACAGTCCCACGCTCTCTTGAAGTTCACTCAAAAATTAGATAACTACATAATTTAAATTGGCCTCTTCTAAAAAAGCATACTTATTACTTCATTTCCTGAACTAAACTCTCTCCCAATAGAGTTTCCTACATTATGTTGACGGCAGAAAACCAGGCCTAGACAGGAGGTCTGCCGAATACATCTTGCTGTCTTGGGAGTTCAAAACCATTAGCAAGAACAATTTTCTAGCTTCAGCTAGAACAATTGTCTAGGAGGAAATAAACCTCATTGAAAAGAGAAATGCACTTATGCTGTAACTTAAAATGCTAAGAACTGTTCCTTTAGCTGGATATTCTGCTGAATTTCACCAGTAATTTAAAAAAAAATCACAATTCAGTAAAATTGAGAAAACCTAAATTAACCATTAAGATAATTTTAATTTATCACATATTGATAAAATAATTAGTATTTAAACATTTCATATCAATATTCAATTAAATTTAATGCCAAAGTAATGGGATGTAGTAGTTAGTATTATCAAGCAAATAAAATAAAATGCACAGTCTGTAATCCCATTACCGATTTTCCCCACCTGATACTGAACTAGGTAAGTAAACTTAATTACCTGGGAAATAGCACAGAACCAAACTAAATAAATACATTCTTTGTAAACTATGCAAACAGAATATCATTTAACTTTATCGCAAAAACATCATGAAACATACAGATTATAAATACAATACTTCGATTTGGTTCAGGTTCAGCTGTCATAAAAGTTCCGCTGAAACAAAATATGAACAACGTAAACAAGTATCTCTCATTAGTAAGTTAAAATTTTCAGAAATTCAAATAGCCCGCCTGTGTTCGCTGTTGGTGACACTGCAGCAAGGTAGCAGGTGTGCGGCGGCACACGCACGTTGGCTGTGCTGTAGCGTTGTGACGTCGGTTTACCTTGCACCCGGCTTCCAGTATGTCGGTTACTGTTACACAGTGCTGTATGCGTAGGTACTGTTCCTTCACTACACAGGTAATACGTCTGTAGCCTAAACTGCGTAACATCACATCGATTTAACTATCAACAGTTAAGGAACAAATAGTTTATAAAGTCTTTGCCTCATTACGTGAAATTGCATCCACTTTAGTCAAATAATGTAAACTTCAATTAGCATTAGCTAATCAACAAACATGGTGTGAAAGCATGACAGTTTCTTTGCATTTTAAAATTCATTAAGCTAGCATTCAAAGTACTGTTCACTCAAGTTACCACAAATTGTAGATTATCGTAGACTCCCGAAGTTCTGGTAGATTCTCAGCCCGTTGTACATCTGGCACTGTCTGGTCTTCTTCTGCTTAGTAGAAGCAATCATGCAAATTATAGTTGTTGAGAGAGGGTGGTAGTTAAACTATTCATTGTGCACTACCTAACTCACTCTAAGATTCAACATTCAGAAAAACCTGACGACAGTAAATTGATATGGTGGGTTGTGAGAAAACAATTCCTCAAATCCTAGCATCATTAATAGGACATGTAGTACACAATGACCTTACAATTCAACAATCGAACAGACTAATAAAACTAAGAATATTCATTGACTAGAAAATGGGTCAATTCAACACAATTATAGGAATACAAACATACTTGATAACGGCAAACAATTCAACAATAATTCATTATATTAATCGTTCTCGTAACTACTGATAAACAATACTCGTATGAGTTGAAAATCGAATTCATTCAAATATTCGTCATCATAATATCTAATATACACATAGTGATGAAAATATAGCTGACCTCAAGAAAATATCAAGATACAAAGATACTACAACAAAGTAAATTTCTCTTCATAGGAGAATTGAAATAAAATTAGATTTTTAATAAAGTAAGTGCTGCATGTAATAGCAATGTAAAACACAATTGTATACACAAAATTATCAACTCAAACTTGCAAAAACTCAGATGACACAATACATAACAACATAGGATACATAAAAATCTTCAAACAAACTTAGTCAAACAATCAACTCAGAGTATGCATTGTAGGAACAAGTAGAACAAACGCACCAATGTGACACCTGAAACACATCTGGTTAGTAGATGTACTAGCAGTACAAGAAGAACAATTTTATTAGCATCTAGTGCTCGAAAATATAAGGGATAGCGTTCGTCGTTACGTTGAGTTTAGATCGAGGAAAACTGTATACGGCTTCTCAATAAAATAACGACAGGTACCTTTAGGCTCTGCGGTGGCTCTCAGGCTTCACTCGTCAGGTGACCTGTAAACACTCATTTTCTTCATAGAATAAGCATAGGCTTTACATAAGCATAGGCTTAAGTCGTCCACAATGGAAACTTCCTCATTTTTAACTGTAACTCCTCGTAAGCTTGAAGTAAATCAAAATAACAAGTACATTAATGGAACGCAAGTAATACTGTTCACATCAGCTTAAAAAAAATATCCCTTATTTTCAGGGTCGAAACGACAGTAACTCTTGATCGTACTGTAGCACAAACTTCTAGACCTAGAAAATAGCTCACAGCTAAACTTCTTTCTTTGGGTGTACATAGGGTCGCATTTGAGTAATGTTCCATCTGCCTGCAGGTGTTCCTTCGACAGTAGTTAGCTTGTAACAATTACTCTGAATTATAGTGTTGACTATAAATACCATCGCTACTAGTAGACTGGTTGAATGCGAAGTCTGGTGCAGTTGGGTCCATCGGAGAATTTCTTACGAAATATCCTTGATTATTGGCAGTGGTCTTGGTCGGGAGGAATATTCTGCTTGCAACAGTACTCTGGTTGTTGGTGTTCTGTTGACCATTGACTGTAGATGTAGGTGTGTTACTCATCCAAGATCGGTTAGTTGAGGTGTCTGTAACTTGACTACTAGGTAGTTGGTTCAATTGTATCATCGGTTGCCAACGAAAATTGTTTTTAGGCCTTGGAGATGATGGTGGTGTTCTAGGCCTAGGACTGTCGCAAGGTGACCTTAAGTACAGTACTCCAGATTCGTCAACATAGGCATTAGGTTTGGGACCTTCATTGCTGCTGTTTTGCCTATCTTTATCATGATTAGAATCCCTCGGATTACGATATCTATCCCTACTGTAATCAGGTTGGTACCTGTACCTACCCCAGCTTTGGTTTCTGTTTTTATCATGGCTTCTGTTAGAATTTATAAAGTGTGACCTGCCTCGAAACTGACTTTGGTTCTGGGACAGTGAGTTCACACGGCGTGGTGGTCTGTTTTGATTTTGTTTGTACTGTTCATGGTAACCCTGACCTTGTTTGTAGTAGGGTCGGTTAACACTGAAGTTCTGTTGGTGTTGAACTGAGCCTTACCTAGGCTGATACAGAGGTTGTGAACAATTTTGACTGGAGTTGTTCGCAGTTCTTTCATGGTCAGATCGGTTGAAACTGGAACGCTGACGCTCTGACTGGTCTATCCTTAATAGTTGATGCAGGAAATCATTCAGGTTAGTGAATGGCCTGTCCGCCCAACGATCTTGGTACCGTGGTGGCAACTGATATATGATTATCTCTGCTAATTCTTCGTCTTCCATAGTAGCAGTTAGATATCTGGTTCTCTCATAAACCTCACAAAAATGTTGTTCTAATGACTTTGATTTGCGTGGGTCGAATTTTTCGTGATGTAGACTTGCCCGGATGTTACCCTGAACTTTAGCACTCCAAAATTGTTTCAAAAATTCAGATTGGAAATCTTCCAGGGAATGAAAATGTTCCTTCCGTAATTCCCACCAATAATGTGCAGTGTTCTTCAGACTGTTACTTAAACAACGGAATTTTTCCTCGAGACTCAGAGAAAAATTGGAAAAATACTCCTCAATTCGTTTCAGGTGTGCCACAGAATTCTCGTGTGAAAAATCAGAAAACGTAGGTAAGTGTTCCGCCCACTGTTTTGATGGGTGGTATAGTACACTGGCTGTTGTGTGTAACACACAGCTGTTGTTGGTCGTGTCAGCTGATCTGGTGTTTACATCCGCGCTGCACTTAGCCCGTTCTTGCGCACAAGCTGTTGTATTGATTGTGGCGGTTGAAGGTTGTTGGCCGCGTGAGAAATCATGGGACGCGGAACGATCTAAAATGGCGTCCTGCCTTGCTTTCTCAACGTCCGCAAGTCTACGCTCTATCTCTGCGAGACGGTCGTTGCTGGTATTAGTGCAAGCGGGCGTGATAGTCAGGCTTTCTATGCGTGCCGTACACTCTTGTAAATTGGCGTGTGATAGGCTTACGTCTTCACGAAGCTGCTCGACACGACGGGACAGTTCAGAGTGATTAACCTCAACCGTAAACAGACGGCTACCCAACCTGCTTACTTCAACACTAGTGTTACTGGCGAAGGTCTGGATATTTTCAGATTTTGGTTCGATGTCATTTAATTGCGTGCCGATTTCTGCGACACATGAAGCTGTTGACGTATTTTCTGAGCGTATTTCCGAGACTGTTTGGTTAAGCACTAACGTCTGTGTTTCCAAATTGGTCACTTGGTTTTGCAGCTGACCCAAATTATTTTGTACTTCTGTGACACGTGAGTTCACAACGTCAAAACGATGGGTTAGCTCGGACATCAGATCAGTTTTAATGGCAGAAATCTGTGTAGTTACGCAGGCAACTTGTGTTGTCAGTGTCTCGGACATTTGAGCACTATTTGACGAAATACGGTTTTCTAAGCCAGAAATTTGTGATGACATTTGCAGAATAAGATGTTCCAGATTTGAATAAGTATTTGTCTCGTGACTAATATTGGCCGTATTTATTTTCCTAGGAGTATTATCAGGTGTGTTATTGTTCATATTTGCCATGGATGTAGTTTGTAAATGTATTGCGTTAGCTGTATTGGTGACGTGAGCTGTGTCCTCGGTGGCTACTAGCGCATGCGCATCTGTACTAATAAACATACTAGCGTCACCTGCTGCCATGACACTTTCTCGGGCTAGTTCTTGTAATGTCACGTCTCCTGCCCCACCAAAGCTCTGTTCCCCTTCTGAATTTACGTCTCCGGAGCTTGAATTAGTTTCTGGTATTTTTGCAAGGGATTTTTGTGAACCTCGACCACTCTGTAGATCCTTATAATTTACAGGACTGTGTTCACGTAGAAAGTACCTTTCCTCACGGCAGTTGAGATCCATGTTGCAACGTAAAATTTACGTAGACACAACGAAAGAAAAGAAAACCTAGAGAAACCCTTCCTGTACTGGGCCCCACTTTGGTAGCGCCAGATCTATCGTGTGTACTGTATTGTAACATATACTACGTGATATAAAGTTGAGTATGAGTAGGATGATAACATGTGAAAAATAAAATCTCCAATTTATTGAAATAAAATAGAACTTGAATAAGATATAAGGACGCCTGAAAACTGTGCTATTCCCTGTACACTCTAGACACATCAAAACAATTCTCCCTCAACAGACTACAAGCCACATACTTATACTTCTACAAAGCATCACACGTACATACACTCTTCATACACAGATATTTAAGAAAATTAAGACTTTTAATTTTGAGTTTGCTCGGCTAGCTGTAAAATAATTAATATTCAGTCGGTAAGCTATGAATATCTCGACACTAGGACTGCTGGTTAGGATTAAAGTTTCTTAGGTTCCTTTTAATTAAAATTAATTTGGGGCAATTTCAAAACAGTTTACAAAATAATTTAAGTTACAAACAATTATTGTTCAGGAACTAAAAGGTGATGCAATATTCTGATTTACATTTTACTAAAATTCAAAAGGTTTTCCACAAAAATTTTTTTAACAAACAATGTATATATAACATTTTAAAGCACATTTATGGCAAATAAAATAAGAGGCTTGTTGGTGATCTCTTACAATACAGTCACACACTGTCTTGAAGTTCATTCAAAAATTAGATAACTACATAATTTAAATTGGCCTCTTCTAAAAAAAACATACTTATTACTTCATTTCCTGAACTAAACTCTCTCCCAATAGAGTTTCCTACATTATGTTGACGGCAGAGGTCTGCCGAATACATCTTGCTGTCTTGGGAGTTCAAAACCATTAGCAAGAACAATTTTCTAGCTTCAGCTAGAACAATTGTCTAGGAGGAAATAAACCTCATTGAAAAGAGAAATGCACTTATGCTTTAACTTAAAATGCTAAGAACTGTTCCTTTAGCTGGATATTCTGGTGAATTTCACCAGTAATTATAAAAAAAATCACAATTCAGTAAAATTGAGAAAACCTAAATGAACCATTAAGATAATTTTAATTTATCACATATTGATAAAATAATTAGTATTTAAACATTTCATATCAATATTCAATTAAATTTAATGACAAAGTAATGGGATGTAGTAGTTAGTATTATCAAGCAAATAAAATAAAATGAACAGTCTGTAATCCCATTACCACAGATGGCAGCACTGCATTGATCCATAGCCTAAGGTTTATCCCAGCAGACACAACGCTAAGAGTAGCGAGATTTGTATAATTCATATGAATAACTGTAATAGTAATAGTATGTGTTTTTTGGTAGTACACAATGCCAAGAAAAGGGGTTTTAAGGTTAGTTAAGGCTGAGTTAAGTTACATTATCCTACATTAGGTAACTTAATCTAACTATTTTAAAATCTAACAATTTAAAAATCTAACTAAACAAAAACCTTACATTGCACTATTAGAGACTTGACAAATAGTCCTACGTAAAAAATTTTACGATAGTTTAGGTTAGGTTAAGTAATGTACCCTTACCTAACATAATCTAATGTAACATTTCTTTTAATGTTAACCTGCTTTGAATGGTTTTATGATCTTTTTGCTAACAGTTAAAACATATCAGTCCCAATACCAAATGTACTGTCTGTATGAAGCATGATGTCAAATTTATATATTAGGTTAATTTTTGAACCAAAATAGTTGACTAACATATTACACATGTGTACATTTAAATGCCCTCAAAAGTGCTAAAAATTACTGAAATTACTTCTACACAATAACAAAGTATTAAACATTACATTATATATATTTTTATTTCTTAACAATAACAGAACTTTGGTGTTAGTACTATATTGTGCCTATATTACTACTAAGCACATGAAACCCAAATAAAACTGTACCCTAGCTTGCTTTGTACCCACCTGGAAACTATTGCACCCATACATTCGCAACCCGATTACAATTTTGTAAGGTTATTTTTGTTTGTTTACACTTACATCGACACAACAGCTGTTCTCCAACAGTTTGGTAGCCGCCATATTGATCGGTGAAGGTTAGCATCAACAAATACAGCCTATGCTCCATTTGTCCTATTTACTTATATCTGCGCAAGTTAGCTCGGAATCGCTGAACAAGGTCGCACAGCTATTTAATATGCTCACAAATACTAAACTAACTCAGACACGAACAGATCTAGTGGGTTTCACAATGGTTGCCTACGTCATAGGTGTTTGCGTGTAGAGACACCCTACATGTAAGCAATAAATTTGTTTCAGTAAGCCTACCAAATTTTGGGCCATGATGAACCAAACAAACTGAACCATTCTACTAATGTTATATTAAGGCCTAGCTTTCAGTAAATACATATTCTAGTACTATGATGGCCAAATGTACTTATGGATATTTTTCTGAAACAAAAGTTATAGCAAAAAGTTTGAAAATAGATTATGTTGGCGAATATTCCACCCAAAAATTTAAATTCTGGTTGTAAAAGAACTCTGCCATAACTACCCCAGTTTTTTTTGCCATAATTGCCCTGTAGTGTAATAAAATGGGGGAATTACAGCAACCTTGTTAAATCATATTGGTTTACGGTAATAACTGGTATTATTTCATGCAAACTGTTGTGAAATCTCCAGACACTAGATAGATTGTTTTTTCCAGTGCTTGTAGTAACTATTAAAGCAGTTATTTTAAATATTGATGTGTGCATTGTACAGGTCTTGTGCTAAAACAACACATTTTTCTACACCAAGCGATAAAACTTAAGTACATAGCAAATATAAGACCTTGCTAGAACTGCCCCGTGCCAGAATTGGCTCATGCCACCTTACTTCTTATGCAATGACTTCATTGTGTCAAGCAAGTATCTTCTTTGTATTTTGAGTTAATGTTTAGCCAGAGTTTCCTTTTTCTCTGCACTAGCCCTGCTTACATCATTCCTGTTATAAAAATGTTTGATAGCTCTGATCCTCACATTAGGTTTTGTTTTATGGGTCCTTCCCACTAACCGAGGCACTCGTACCCCATTTATCATATAACTTTATATTGCTTCAGCAATTTAAATGCGATTACATTTTCCAAATTATTTTAGCATTTTTTTTATAGATAAATCTGTATATCTCTTTCTTCGAATGTGATAAGCAGTGGTATTCGAAAAACACTCTTAGATACAAGCTGAGAACCTGGGGAGACAACACCAGGTAAACATTTCTAATTTATTTGTTTTGCTTTTAAATTTGATGTTAATTTACTGGTGTTAGCTTTTTGTGTTGTGTTGATAGTTTTTTTTTTTGCTCTGTAGTATTTTTTATGTACTTTTCATTGGTCCTCTACAATTTTTCAACCTCTGCTTTAATTTTCAAATTTTCCTTGTACAATTTACATCTGTCTCGCCTCACTTTATTTCGTCAACTTATTTGGTTGTTAGATTCTGCATTCTCTTGTGTTAAACTCATAATGTTTGATGGTGTGGTGCTGATGTTTGCAGCATGGATCTTCCTCTCTGCCTTAGATGCTCGCCACTTCTTCCACTTTGTTCTTTTGTCGCGCTCGGACATATCTTGCGCTAGGCATTTTTTGGCGTGGCAGCATTCTCTATATTATAGTTTGTTTGCCTCTTATTTTTCATTGTCTTTCTTCCTACGCTTCCTATAGCGTCGCTGATTCTGTTCTGAAGTCAGCAGTATTTTCTGAAAAATTCCATCTTTGTATAATAGGCTTTCAATGAAACGATTATCTGTTATTTAACATGCGAACTCGTGGACATCTCCTGGCCAAAACTTCTGGTCTTCTTTGGCTGTATTTATTCAAGATTTCAACTACAACATTTATAGTTGTCCACCTAACTGAAATTCACAATAAATATAAGTTCAACAACGAATTTGTTGCAAATTCGTTTTATTTTTAGCACCAAAGTACATTTTTATTTTTATATTAAATGCAGGAAAACCAGGACACAATTTGCAATTTAAATCTTAACACTTGTACATGTAAATCTGACCCTTCCACATGTTCAAATCACCGGCAAAAATTTTTGAGTCCACTATATACCATGCAGTCACTCTATCGCCATATATGTGGTAGGACAAGGGAACCGTCTAGCAGTTAATCTAAGAACTACTTCGACTAGCATTTATTTAGCGAGCTATTCAAATATTTGGTGCATATATGAATGCACTGTTATTCACTATCCAGAAAACAACATATATTCATGGGAATACATTTTTCGTCAATATATTTATATATTAGAATGCTAATCAAATGTAATAACGGGCCTGCACCTCAAGGATAAAATTATTTGCACAGCAGATATGAAATGAAGTAATTATTACTTAAGTGCAAACAATATACAATTGTTTCAATTCACAATAAAAAGTCTGGAGAACCTATATTTATACTGTACTACTGGCAGAGTATCTTACTAAAGACATTGTAGAAGTGTTTATATGCCCATTACTTTCAAATAGGCCTATGTATTATAATTCTCTTCCATGATATAAATTTATACCTTCTATTTTATTCTGAAAAAGGGTTGATAAAGCAACCGTACAGTGCAATTTTCATGACTGGTTTCAAATTTTGCTTTACCACACAAGTATTGTCTTACAACTTCTTTCCCAGTTTTTCTACATGCTGTAATATCATCAATAGAAAAAGGAAGAAAACTATAGTAATTAAAACCAAGCATCATTACTTACAGTAGATAAATATTATATTCCATTTCTTTCATTCGCAAACCGCACATGAATTTCCAGCCAACAAGAGATGGTTTGAAAATAAAAATAGTTAATGGCATGTTAAAATTGATACTTTGGGTCATTGGTGTTGTACTTGAGATCGTACGGACCACTGCTGCGGTTTGCATAGTTCTTGTAGTAGATACGCATGAAAGTAGTAAAACATGAGTTAGGGTACTCGAAAGTCCTGATATTTGTAAAAACAAGATACAGACTGTTCTACCTTTAAGAGTTTTCATGTACTAAAAATGTTTGCATCCATAAGAAAGGTAATACGAAAAAACTTCTGAAAAGGAAAAATTCACAGAGTAAATGGCAATAAAAAGGTACACAATTTGTCCCCTTTATTATGTAAAAAATACATAATAGAGTATGTTGTACATGAACACCATTACATTACCTTAGCACTATTCAGTACACATTAGCATTATACTCAAGTAGCTAATTACAAGTTATTTTTGAAATGTACATGATAGTACGTGAAACACATAATTTCAGATTATTTCTTGATGGTGAAGATGCCAGATCTCATTATCTTAATAGAAAAATACAAATAATAAATAATAAGGTAGTTATCCATGATTAGAAATACATCCAAATACACATTTAGATAGTTCTTTTCTGCGACAGTGCACTTTAAAAGGCTATTCTGAAATAGGGTATTCATGATAATATATTTAACTTGAAACATTTTCCTCGAATTTAACACAAATCGAAATCAATTTCTATATTGTTTAATTTTTTTTATGACTGCGAGATATGCAGAGTACCTAAAATAATGTATTTTTGTACATTATTTTATTTAAAACAAGTATACTTTATAAAAATGTGCAAGCATATGTTATCATGCCTGGCAAGTTATTATCTTTCCCTGTTTTGTTTATGACATATAGTACAATTTCAGGCTACAGATATATTCTTGTGACATGATTTTTCATTTTTATATGCTACAACACATTTTTACGCCAGAGTAAAGTGTATTGATTTGTAGTGATAGAAAGTACACCGATGCTCTTTTAAGTTTAAAATAAAAAATAAGTACTAAATAAGAATTATATTCAAAAACTTAAAATATAAGTTGAAAGTGATTAACAAGCTTAAATTATAGTATTTTCCAGTAGACAACAATCAACAATGTGAAGGGAAGTTATTTAGGATTATATTTTCACTTCATATACAGGATGGTCCTGAACTACAGGTACAAACGCAGGGAGGTGATTCCTTATGGAAAATAAAGTAGGCCATATGTAGGACACTTTGTACCTAAGTGTAATATTGTGGGAGTAATGACCCGCAGAACATCGAATTTGAAAACCGTATTTATTTTAAATCTCGTAAACACGATTATGTAAAACGACAGTACTCTGAACATTGATTTGTGTTATAATAGTCTTTAAACCCACATCAAATGCTGGTTGATACCTTCAGCCATTACTAAAAGAACAGGGGTGGCCACCCTCTAAGTGGACTAAACGTTTGTGTCATCGGGATAGTGGAACATTTGACGATGTTTTATTGAGTAATGCGAGCTTTGTAATAAAAAAATGGTCCTCTTATTGCAACTGTTTAGGGTTCATAGTTTTCGTGAAAAATGCACGCGAAGCTTTGACTGAAGCAATAGAGTACCAGGAGAGCATAGGCATACTGCGTACATTGTGTTTGGAAGTGCTCAATTGCTCTATCCAAAATAGGTTAGAAAACATTACATACGAAAAATATCGTATAGTAACTTGTAAGGGAGATATCCAACCTTACAAAGTGACGTTTTACCGAACAAAAATTTAATCTAACAGAAAATAAGAAAGGTATTGTGGATGATTACATTGATCGTAAGTATTTGCACAACCTTTATTGTGGTGTACAACTTAACGAGGGGGTGGTACGGTCCTACCAATGTGTGTGTACAACATGTAGGTATTTTGTATTGCTTTTCAAAGATGCAATACAAATTTATAATACAAGTCACCTTCACGCAACATGTTTATGTGAACTATTGAAAAGAAACACATGTGAAGGTGCACTATATTATGTGCCTATGTGCCTCTGTTTGACGTCAGACCACGAGCCACCAAACCTGTATGTGTCAGTTACTTTTACTTCCGTGTTCGGAGTGGTGTTCCAGGGTATGTGCTGTCTGTCCGGCGCCCAGAACCATAATGGGCGATGCACCAGGTGTTTGTATGGTTTGCTATGGCGAATTTTACGAAGCCGACCTTTCCCGCTTACATTTACCAATGCCTTTTTAAAGATTTAGTGTCGACAAATTTTAAGGGTTTTACCTGCTTTCACACCGACGGCTCCAAAACTGATACCTTTACTCCATGTGCCTTTATTGTAGGTGCAAATAGGTACCTGTATGGACTTCATTCGTCATGCAGCATTTTAACGGCAGAGCTTTACACTATTTTTAAAGTTCTTTTTTATTGGAGGGGGGGGGGGAGGTTCTTTTCGAAAATGTCTGGTGTGTTCCGATTCGATGAGTGCACTTCGACCCTTGCTAGCTTGCTTCTCAGCTCACCCCCTTCTCATTTTGGATAGCTTACCGGGTCGAAGTACGGGTAACCTTCCTGTGAACGCCTGGCCATGTCAGAATTCCAGGAAATAATGAGGCAGACGTGGCAGCGAAGGAAGCATTCAGCCTTTCTTTCTGTGACTTTCTTGTTTCTTTGTGTGCTGTGCTGCATGCTGTCGGTACTTTTGCAGAGGGAATGGCATGTCATCCTTCTAAGAAATAAACTTCGTGCCCTTTCTAACTTGACTTTCCCCAAGCATCCCACCTTATTAACAAGACAGGAGGATGTCCTCCTCACGCGTCTTCGGATCAGTCACTTTCGTGCTATGCACAGGCCCTTGCTTTGTTCTGAACCCCGTCCTATTCGTGATGTCTGTGACACTCCATTGCCTGTGAAGCACGGTCTGTTGGAGAGCCACAGATATACGGTCAGGCCCGTCGTACTTTTAATCTTGCTGACGACCTTCATGTCCAGGGCTCGTCTGTGATAGGCTTGCTCTCCTTTTTACATGCGACATGTCTTTTTAATCTGTTGTGAACTGTCCCTTTCTGTGTTGTGTTTCTTACTTAAACGGGTTTTACGAAGCCTTTTAATTTGTTAATGTGTTTTGACACATTTTTTTCTGTCGTAACTGATATAGAGTTTGCATCTGTTTTGTTTGTCTTTGTGTTGCTGTTGACTTGTGTGTCGCCTCCTATGGAAGCTTTGTGTTCCTGAATTTTTAAACCTGTCTGTGGGCGCTGATGACTTATATGTCGTGCGTCCCTCTACACTCACTCATTAGTAAAACAAGCGGATCTTAGATAGTAATATGGAAATAAATCTCATAACCACCTAATTAAAAACAACACTCTAGAAAGTCTACAACTTACATATTTTACATGTGTATTACAAGATAAATTACTGTCTAAATGTATATGCAGAAGATTTACACTTGTAGTAAACTGATCATCGAAATACTTCCATGTGTGTACATAATACAGTGCTTAGCATTTTAGTCAAGTTATTAAAAAATCCATTTGCTTTGAAACACATTGTGGCATTATTTAAAATCACTTTAAAATTGTTGTCTAAATTATTAGTAGTATTAATACAGTTGACAAATGTTGAATCATCAGCGTTCATAATGGAATCACATGGTATGTTCCTATCTAGATCATTAATCATAATCAAAAACAGTAAAGGGCTCAAAATAGAACCCTGCGGGACACCATAAGAAACCTTAATATCGGATTTTGACCATTTATTTCCACAAATTAATATATATATATTAGATGGGTTTTAAAAATGTAAGCTCTAGACCACAAATGCCGTAATATTATAACTGACATAACAAAATGTCATCTGGCTTTTCATAACATTCTCCAATTTAATTTTGACCTAAATTCCCCTAGTTTGATGTTCTGTGCCTCAAACATTACTTTTATTAACACAACAAGATCCTGACTGCCTTCCCCAGCTGGCGGAGGTGTGAAACTAACTGCCATAGCACTCAGTGAATCTAACACAGTGTTAACAGACACCCGACTCCCCTCCCGCAGTTGACCGACCGGCAGTTTCACTGTGACTATCCAGCGAATTTATTGTGACCAATGTTAGGCCCTCAAACAAAATTTCATTAGTATTTTCTTCTCTAGCTTGATAGCTAAAGTGAATCGCATGCCTACTGGCATCATTCTCAGACAGCTTTACTTAAATGCTTGCCTTTGGCCACACATGATATTACAATTTAAACTATTTTTAATATTTTAATCCAACTGTCACACACTCCGTCTGTACTCCCAATTATAAACAATTAAAGTAAACACTGCACCGTTAATTAACAAAACACGACAACACATTTGTTTTAACATGGGAGTGACTACGAAAATTGCTCTGGTTCATTGGTTACTCTTAGGGTTAATGTAAACTGTAGATTTAAATGTACCTAGACACTATACAGTCTAGCGAGAGCCTCCCTACACAGTGTGTACGCTGCAGGCGATTTTGACTCTACATAGCATACAGCGAGACAATGGTAGAGCGACTCTATATAAACGTTTCTCAGATGTACACTGGACTATGGTTAGAGTAAGTTAGCTATATTGGGCTCGCATGCAGTATAGAAATAGTTGTTACAATGACACATATCAGACAAGTAGGTATTGCAGTGGCAGTGATATTGTTATCACGGAAATGGCAGTGTGCCAATAACAAGAGAAAGCGATGTGTATGGGTGAGGAAATGGATAGCAAGGAGAGACGAGGAAGGGGCGCATGTAAAGTTACCCAGGGAATTACTGTACGAGGAAACACAGTCATATACACATTTTTTTGCGAATGTGACTTAATGGCTGGTAGGCCCTAAAATAACGAAATGGGACACATATGAGGAAAGCAATTTCACCATCAGAACGACTCGCACTAACTTCGCGATTGTTGGCACCCAGTAAGTTTTAAGCAGATTACATTGGTAATGTGTTTGTGTGGAAATAAAAAATGCAGAAAATAATATGCATTACATATTTACTGTGTAAACTTTGCAGGTGACAGCTACCATTCCCTGATGTATTTATTCCAGATACCAGTAACAATTTCGAGAATAATTCCCGAGGTCTTAGAGACACTTATTTTCGGAGGTAGGGAGGGGGGGTTGGACGAGTCGAGGACAGGTTTGGAACTCTACTGCACACTAAGTCACACCCCATTAACTCTGGGATAGCCAGCATGCTAAACCTGTATACGCGAATAATATTTGAAACTAAACTCGTCATTAATGGTAAACAACTCATCTGAAGGACTTAAAAATTTGTATTATTTTATGGTTTAAAAAACAAATTGTTAATTATGTGTTTCAGATAATCAATGGAAAAATGTAGCGTAAATTACAGTAAGCAACAAACATTTTTGTTTTAGGAGATAGATGGGTGTATCAGCAGGCGAAAGGAAGAGGATACTCTATGTTTTATTTCTGTGACCTTTTTTTATAAGTTGCGTGGAATGTAAAGATTTTGGTGGCAGTTTGAACACAGAGAATATTTCAGTCGCTGCGCGCAACTGGTTCAAACAGCAAGTATAAACACTGTCGGGTTAACAGCACCATGCTTTCTTTTCAATTCTCACACTTGTCTTTGTAAATTATATTTAGATTACTTTTACCAAGGTAGGCCCTACTCAAGCACATAAGTATACATTTAATACAGTTTAACAATGTTGATAGGCGCGGTTAAGAGAAATTACATTGCAAAATTGTCATATGTATATTTAAGAGGCATGACCGTGTCCATTGTACGTAATAACTATTGCACTAAGTAGAAAGTAATGTAAATAGTTAAATATTTAATACAATTAAAAATATTATGTTGCACATTTATACAGATAACACATGAAATATGCACGAGTTACATCTACGAAGTGTATGTTTATTGTAAAATTTAGGAGTTGATGCATTAAGCTATCAAGTACTACAGTTTGTAACATTTTGTTTCTGTACAACAGTCACAGATAATTGACACACCGGTTTTTTAGCACTTAGGTATAATTTAAATATAATATTGTCTTGTAAGTTCAACTAAAGCTAATGTATTGCAAAAAATTATGAATTTTTTTCTCTCGCGTGCTCTCTCTCTCTCTCACTTTCACACACACACACACACACACACACACACATTGGTTGCAATTGTACATTCAGTTACAATAAAGTACAAAGTAATTGAAATATATAAATTTCCGATAATTAAAACGATATGCAGAGTATGCACAAATATTATACAGACAAAAATTCTGTTTATTATCAAATTGAAAATCTTATGTTTTTAAGTAATACGTACAGCAAGATTAATTGGTGTGTTTATAACAACAATACAAACTGCATTGTGTGGCAACAATTAACAAAATCTATTTTAATCGAAAAATTTATTCAGGACATAAAATACACTACACAATATTTAAGGTCTTTGAAATCGGATTTGTATTTTCAAAGTACAGAATACACAGGTGGTTTCTTAACTTATGTTACAAATGTTGGGAGGTGATTCCTCATAAAAATTGAGGAATAGTCAGGCCAAGTCATTTTCGTCTAGTGTTATTTTTAAGGGAGACATGAACCTTTGAAAATATATTTTTAAAATGTTTTTTTCCAGAAAATATCGGAAACGACTTTAAGTTCGATTACAATTTTCAGCACCGTGTTTAGTATCGTTGAGATCCTCTAAACTATGATGAAACCACTCGTTAAAACCTTCCCCTTCATGTAAATAACAGGGGTGGCTACCCTCACATTAACCAGAACTTTTTTACCATTGGGGTCTGTGAATATTTTATTTTGTCTTTCTGAAGAGTATGTCTAAATAACGAAAAAAGGTTCTCTTGTCGCAAGTCGCTAGAATGCACCGTTTACGAGAAAATAATTCGTACAAATTAATAGTCTGCGGCTGCTATACACTGCATTCTTGGTACTACAGTGTAATGTATTGTGAATGGTGACAATTTTATTGTAGAGAATCTTTTATGTCCCATTGAAAAGCACGTTCTTAACAGATACAAGGCCATGGTCTTTTGTAAGGCTTCTTTTCCGGAATTCGCCTGGAGAAATGCCGGGAATGTACGGAAAACTGAACTCAGCAATGCTGCAGCTCGGAATAAAGCCCTTATTCTCCCAAATGCAATTGCAGTGTATACCGTTGCATCATCTCGCTCGGTTGGTGCATTCTAATGATTGCAACAATGGTTATGTGTGTGATTCAAGGCAATACCTTTAACAAAGTGAATGTGAGACTAGAGAACACCTTTACTTCATGTACAACACAGGAATAACACAGCATAATGATGTCACACCAGAGTTATAATAATTGCTCAAAGTTACGACCACCAACGTCCAGATAGCTCCGACACCGTCGAAGCATCGAATTTCTCACCCTTTCCAACATCCCTGGTGTGTTCCTGACACTGTTGCAGTCTGCCTCGATTCGTGGCAAAAGGGCAGCTTGGCGTTCCACACTTGTAGCATACACCAATGAATTTATGTGACCACATAAAAAATAATCTAATGGATTGGGGTCTGGAGAACATGCTGGCCATGGAACGGGGCCATGCTTGCCGATCCATCTTTCGCCGAACATGTCTGTTAGTTGCTGCCCCGCTACGCCATCGTGCTGGAACCACATCCGCGATCGCACATAAAGGGATACATATTCAAGAAGACGTGGCAAGTCGTTTTGTAGAAGTCCCTATACACCTGGCCGGTGAGCCAAATTGGCAGAATGTGCGGACCTATTAAATTGTCACCCACGATCCCACACCACACATTGATTGAAAGTCGCTGTTGATGTGCACGAACGGAAATACCTCGAGGATTTTCATCTGACCACATATGTGTGTTGTGCGTGTTGAAATATCCATCACCCGTAAAGGTGACCTCACCTGTGAATAAGACGGATGTCTTAAGCTGCGGGCGTGCTGCACGTCGTAAGAACCATGCTCAGAACCTACGTCATCGTGGATAGTCTTCTATTCCAAGTGCTTGCACACGTTGCACATGGTAAGGGTAAAGATTCCGCTCGTGCAAAATGCGCCAAGTTTTCGTGTAGCTGACTGGACGATGGTGTGCTATAATATGAACGCTGGTGCTGGGTGTGTTCTCTACTTCTTCCAGTATAGCTTCTTCCACAATCACAGGAATAGAACGTGTTCGACCTGTCTCACGCATGTTAGTGTGTAATGAGCCTGTCGTACGAAGTCGCTTGTCAAGCCATTAGAACAGGCTATGGCTAGGGCGTCGACTTTGTGGAAAATTTTCAGGATACATCCTCGCTGCTTCCCGTCCATTTGCAGACCTGCCAACTCTTACGATTTTCCCGTAATTTTTATGGAAAATTTTGCATCTTACGATTTTACGGGAACAGTCCAAATCTTACGATTTTTCTTCTCGGCCGACGTTCGGATTATAAAATTTATAGTAAATCGCGGCCAAACGCCATACTGTCGGACCAGTCATGTAAATGTTTTACTGTATTTGTACGATAGTTCGTACTAACAATGGTACATGGTGTACCATAGTTAGGTGACG
>PNEQ01027797.1:0-20670 GCA_003012365.1 Medauroidea extradentata | reverse complement strand
TTAAGGTTGTTCAAGTGGGGAAAAAACATAATTTTATATTTGTATGAAATAGTGTTAGTTTTGTACACATTAGTTGAGAGTACACATACTTCTAACGGAAAAAAATTAGCTCATCTAGTTTTCCCGTAATGGCACTTCAAAGTCAAAATTTGCGTATTTTTACTTCATACAAAACTTGAAAACCAGTAACATAATGAAACGGAAAAAAATCACATCAAAAGTACCTGTTACTGTCTATGGCTTGTAGCATATAAAACCCGTTAGGAAAAATGTTTATGTTAAATAAAAAATTTCAAAATTTAAAATTTTTTTGGTACATTTAGAAATTTATTTTAAACACAAAAATATTTTATAATGGGTTTGTATATGCTTCAAGCCGTAGATGGTGACGTGTAGTTTTGATAAGATTTTTTCCATTTCATTATATTTACAGGTTTTCAAGTTTTGTATAAAGTAAAAATATGCAAATTTTGACTTTGAAGTGACATTACGGGAAAACTGGCTGAGCTAATTTTTTTTCGTTACAGGTTAATATACCCTTAAATAATGTCTACAAAACTAACACTATTTCATACAAATATAAAATTATGAATTTTTCCCCACTTGAACGCCCTTAAGGCGTACAGTCTCTGCGAAAAAAAAATTCCTATGGGACTTTAAGTGGCGACCCTATTGTTTTATTTACGAAATAATTTTACTAAAGTCCAATGCACTACCCTTAAGTGGTTTTACGTGTATTCGGCTATTATATTTTCCGCTATAGCAGACTGAAAATCCCGTTTTGACCCATTTTGACGTGCCCTAAAAGGGGATTTCTAATACGTGTGTTGTCTTGAAAGTACTTAAGGGCAGTCGTCTGAAGTGAGTGTTCTTTTCGTAGAGAAACAACGTGAACACACGTGTATTAGTTTCGGTGTAAAACTTTTTCTTCAAACACGCTGCAGTGTGATTTTATGGCAACGAGGCGGGCCCCTTAAGTATTGCGCAACTATCAATGCCGCTGACGTTACAAACGACCAGGGGTCATTACGTGGTTTTAGAGGGGGAAGGGCAGGTGGCCCGGGTCCCCCTTAACCGTTTAAGGCCTTAAAATTTTACAATTCTTTAAAATTTTTGTAGGAAAGGGCCCCCGGAACCCCAATTATTGAATAAGGGTGTGTGTATATATACTTTTAAACCCTACTGGGGCCACCCCTCAACCCCTGCAAGCGATGTAAACGAAATAACTACGACTACAAATATTGAATCTCTGAAAAGCTATTTGTCGCAAAATTTTTCATGCCTGCCAAGAAGAATGTTAAATTTCATAGGTACTGTTCGCGCGGAAATTTTATGTAATATGAAATAATTTGGTTTTTCGTAGAATATTTTCAGATTTGCCAGGTACGAATTTTTTTTTTTTTTTTTTAATACGTTTATGCAGATTGTATACGGACAATTTATCATGTGGAGGAGTCTTGCACTTAACAATTAAAAATTATTCTTAATTTTAGAAATTTTTTTCACTTAATTTTGACACTGAAATATATACTGTTTATTTTGTGACTTATATAGTAAAAAATAAATCCCACGAAATGGGGAAAACCTCATAGGTTTATATGTGGCGGTACTGGATGGTGGCGCTGTCAAGCGGCTTTCCGTACAACTTCGAACTGCGAAGAGCGCCGGTGCCGGTTGCTCATTATTTTCTTTCTTTTAATGTTGCGCTTGCTGTTCACAATGATTTTTAAATATTTTTCAAATAGAAACAAATAATATTAAATGAATCAGTAACATACGTTTTCAAAACTGACTAAAAGGTATAAAATAATTTTTTGGCATAGAAATATTTGTAAGATTAAAAAAAAAAAAAAAAAAAAAACGAAAAACGTTGGACTCATTATACAATTTGTGGGAATTGATACATGAATGAACAATTAATTCATATAAGCCACTGGTCGTGTTCGATTTCAGTGCAACGTGCCCTTGATCACTTGTCCTTGAACCCTAAAGCCCCTTCACAGTTGGCATGAATTTTTTTTTATGAATGTTAGATAGTTTTGCAATTTTCTGTGACTTTGGGAACAGAGTTTAACAGTTTATATCCTTGAAGGCTAAGAATTATCTTCCCCGTAGTTAGTAATTGTTTTATTTGCACGAGATATTGTTTGTTTCCTACACATAAATTATGACTATCCCTAAGTCCATAAGAACCTTCCAGGTCGGAAGGGCTTCTCCCGAAAGTGAAGATTGTAAATAAAGGCCTTGAGCCCAGTAGTTTGACAGTAGGTAAAAAAAAAAAAAAAAAAAAAAAAAAACTATTTCTTATTTTACTGTAATAATAAACTTTAGCTTTCATAGTTTCAGTATAACGGCGTGTCAAAGTACAAATTTATATTAGCCTAAATTGTTTTATGCTAGACAGGAAAACCAATTAACTTAGAGAAATATAATAATTCATTCTGAAGAACATTGTCACTGGCTACACCAGCACATGTATGAAAACAGCATTGAATGTTTCTTGAATAAAAAACTAGCTATTTTTTTATTTTAAATTCAGTAGTAGGTCAAACATGTGTTTTGAATTTGCCCTAAAGTGTGTATAGTAGGAGAAATACTACTTAACCTGTGTTCGCTATATTTATCTACGAGAATAAAATACAATTAAAAATATACTTGTCTATTTTTGTTTTCTAGATATTATGTTTAGAAATATTGTTTTGGGGCTTCTCAAAATGACCAAAATCGCCTTTTCCAGGTTACTGTCGCGTAAAATATACCAACTGTAAACGTAAAAGCAAAATTAAAAATTTTAAGTAATTCCAACACAAAAAAAACTCTACAAAGAAAAAAATTTATCTTTGGCTTTTAACTTCATTTAAAGTACCTATTAACATTTTGATGATGAGCGTCAAGTCAGGGGACCGCTATGTTAATAAGTATAATTAGTTATACGTAGATATAAATAATAGAAAATACCTACTAGTTTCAAATTGTACGTATGAACTTAGTTTTCAAAATCAATCTTACAAGGTATACTAAGTTCATGCAGTGTATAGATAGTGTACCAGTTACATACGAGGCGTTCGCTTGATAGCCGCGCGCGATGCGCGGTATCTGGCATGGGAGGGGGGGGCAGGGGTGTCACATAATGCGGAATATTTTCTCAGTTTGTTTCAGTGCCCTACGTGCAATGCGATTACTGACAGACGACGCGCAGCCTAAACTGTTGGGTCTGGAAGCACGACATTTTGCACAGGAATTCTTCATAGCTCGTAGGTGAGCTCTAAGAAAGAATTTTTCGAAATTCGAAAATTAAGGGGGTGATAAACTATGACGTGTGTTTTTAACGGATACCGGATACCTCATTAACCTAGAGAGCTATCGTATTTTATTACTTCTAAATATTGCGTAAACAAATGCATTGTGGCCAATTTCTAGATTTTTCGAAATTCGCAAATTAAGCGTGTGAAAAGACGTCAAATGTGTTTTCAATAAATCCTTGCCTACTCTTAAACCGGTAGAGATATGGAGGTGATTTTTGCTTCAGATTGAAGCTCATGTATATATCTCAAAAGTGTAGGGCCTATATAGGATTTTTCGTGTTTTCTAATTAATCCTCAGTGTCTCTTAAATCAAGTTATCGAGATGATTTTTACTTCAGAACGATGGTTGCGTAGATATCTAACACATTTATACCAGGATTGTTCGAATTTGACCTTGAAAGCAGGTTAAAAAATAAAATGTGTTTACAATGAATTCTCTGTACTTCTCAAACCGTTGAGATAACGAGATGATTTTTTTTTATAAATTAAGCTTACGTAAGTATCTATTTAAAAATAAATCCAGGATTTTTTTGAATGCGTCACTAAAAAGTGTGAAAAATAATTAAAATGTTACACAACTCCCCAACATTGGATTGACATGGAGAAAAATATTACTTTTGTTCTCCTATATGTTAACAAAACTCTTTGTGCTTAGACCTATATACACATATGAATTTCTGCTGCGTTAAAGTCTGTGATGCGGACCGTATTGGGTTCTTATTCAGTTAAGACATTGCGACAGGAAATTACTGTGATATTAAACACGCACATATGTCAGGAAGCTGTAAGATTATTTCCTTTTCTGTTCGAAGCATACAACTTCTATACCGTTCAACAGATCATTATGAAAAGTGTTGTACATACCATTTATCCCACTGCAAGGAAACTTCGCTGTGCATGCACCCGCGAAGGTATCAGACGAAAAAATTTCCGGGAAACAGTGTGGAAATTATCAGGGAACAGGTTCGATCATAACAAAGTTGCCGCTACAGCTATTTATAATAATACCAGCTGCCCCGACAAACGTTGTTTTGTCACATAAATAAATTAAAAATATTTACTAAACAATTGCACTTAGGAGTATAAAAATAGATAAAAACCTATTCCCAGACCTACCGAATGTATATACAAAATTCCATTGAAATCGGTTAAGCCGTTTCGGAGGAGTATGGAAACAAACACTGTGACAAGAGAATTTTATATATTAGATTACAATTTGCCAATAAACGTAAATTATTTGATAATTATACTAAAATAATAACCACTTGTGTGCCCCACTTAGAATTTTCAGACATATTAATTTCGCTGTTTCATATTATCAATTCAAACTTAAATTTTTCTTTAAATCCAAGTGGAATAGGTCGAGAGAAGTGAAAACTTGGCTATACATCACCAACACTGACCCTTCTCTTCTGACGCACTCTGCAAAAAAAAACCTGTAATAGGCCTCTCTTTGCCGTTTATATTGATTATATATACTAATGTTCACTGTAAATACAGAAAATTGTGTAACAACAGCCGTAGAAAGTTAGTTGAAATTTCTCATTGTATTCAGAATTTTTGTTTAAAGTTATTCAGTAATCTGTTTTATGTCATTTATATTAAATTTAGTTTTGCATACTGGCAGGAGGCTCAGGGTTTGAGAGGAGTTTTGGATTGGTTCACGGTCAGTTAACCCTTAAGAGCGTTCTAGTGGGAAAAAATCATAATTATATATTTGCATAAAACGTTGCTAGTTTTGTTGAAGTTACTTGGAAGTATATATTTTCCTCTTACAAAAAAAAATTAACTCAGCCAGTTTTTCCATAATGGTATTTCAAAGTCAAAATTAGCATGTTTTTAGTTCATACACCCCTCCCCCCCGAAAACTAATTAACACAATGAAACGAAATAATCCACAGTGAAAGTACATGTTACTGGCTAGGGATTTACGTATATAAAATCCCATTCCAACAACGTTTGAAGAGTTGAAAAAATTTCTTAAATTTGAATTTTTTTTTTAATTACAAAAATACTTTGTATTGTATTTTTATATAGCCTACTTAAAGCCCTAGCCCGGGACATGTACTTTCACTGTGGATTATTTCGTTTCATTGTGTTGATTGATTTTCGGGGAGGGGGGGGTGTATGAAGTAAAAACATGCCAATTTTTACTTTGAAATACCGTTATGGGAAAACTGGCTGAGCTAAAAAAATTTTTATAAGAGGAAATTGTACTCCCAAAGAAAGTCTGCAAAACTGAAACTGTTTCATCCAAATATAAAAATATGAGTTTTCCCCCACTTGACGCTCTTAAGGGTTGACTGACCGTGAGCCAATTCAAAACTCCTCTCAAAGCCGCGGGGGAGAGAAAGCTGTAACCATAGAACGAGAGATAGTCCTCGACCTTGAGTCGGTGTGGGAAACAGAACTCAGAGACTGAAAGTAGTTCAGCACAGGGGCGTGGCTTCACCTACCCCTTGCAGTGACATTTAATATTAACATTATTATTAGTCATTAGTCTATTAGAGATGATGGTATATCGCGGGAAAACTTGACTGTTCGCTGGGTTTCAACACACGTTCAGTTTACCACAAGATTACTGGCTTTAGCTTGTATGTGGAGCTATTGTCCTATTTGACTGAGCCAATAAGAATACCGCTATTGTAATATGCGATGTTTTGTATTGGTCTGCAGACAGCTATGTAGTGTCAGAAGTATATCGTCGAATAGTATATGTAGCAAGAACTACAGTGTTTTCAAGGGTATGTTGGCACGAAACATTTTCGCGATAAACCATTATCTCTAGTCGTTATAAAGAGCCCAAATTTTGTAAATAAGTTCGAGTATATGTGAATGTTAACATGTGTAAATTTTTAAACTAAATATTAATCCGATACGAGGAAAGGCCGGATTTAGTTTTGTCAGCTACCCACCGAGAATACGATTGGTAGAGGCAAGATTATTTCGCGTATTGATTCTAGCCCAGGTTGGATGCCAATATTGTATACATCACTACACCTTCTGAGATTAGACGACACATTTTTAACACATCTTTGACGACTGCAAGCCAGTGATAAATAAGGAAACAAGTCCTGGTGGTAACACGTGTTACGGTTACAAGCCAATGTATACATGACTTTGGCCACTGCGTGTATAGGTCTGAGAAGTCTAGGCTGTTGCCAGATTAATACGCGAAATACTCGTGCCTCTAACGATTGGTTGGTAGTGCAGGGGGGAGGGGAGTTTTCTGAGAGAGAATGCCGCGAGAGCGTCTATTAGCCACCTTGAGGGACTCTTTGCTGTGGCCGTCACAAGAGATGGACGGGCCGCGGTTGTTCGCGGGAATCCGCGTATTTAATTAATATTTGCTGTCTTCGTGGTGGTCACCAAGGTGTTGACGTACCCGTGGTTGCCGCGATCACAGGCGTGGTTGGCCGCGAATATCGGGCAAGTCTGAGTGTTAAGACTCTTTGTTTCTCGTCACCAAGTATGGACGCTCGTGGATCGCAGTTTCTTGGCAACACGGCGGTATGCTGTTTGTTTCATAGAGGAACCCAAGTGCCAGTTTCATAACTATAAAGCACCTGGAATATCTCGTGGCACTGACACACTGAATTAGGCATTTCTGAAGTATATAAAAAACAAATAAATTACTGTGTTATTATTCTGTGTTAGTAGCACTTACCAAAAAAACTGGAACAATCATCAGAACTAATGTATATATTTCTCTCCAACTAACCTAGGAAGGTTAAAACATATTGTAGATATTGACACGTGCACTGAAAGAAAAATTCTGTAAAATATTTTCCCTGCAAAATTATTTTTTTTAACCACAATAAAATTATGTGGCGGCCACAATATTTTAGTGGTGTAAAAAATGTTGTTGTGGTGACCACAAAATAAGTTTTGCAGGTTAAATACCCACAAAATGTTTTGTAGTTTCTACAAAATATTTTGTGTGTGTGTGTATGTGTGAGCAACCAGGGGGTAGGGGTTTTGAGGTTGCATCCTCCCTTTTTTTATCGCGGAAGGAACGGTAGAAAAACCAACATGAATTGCAGAAGGTGCTGAATTATTTGAATAATGATTATTGAAATATGTACGGCATTAGTAAATTAATTATTCCCACTCAAGCGCATTTTATCTTTAAAAAAAATTATATACATAGTTATATAGTGACAAAGTTAAGCTGTACGAAAACTACAAATAGCAGCATTCTGCACATTTAACAATCCATTTTGAACCTTTGTCCACTAGCTGCTACTCAGTGGAACAGCAGACAACGGACGAATGGACGGGGCTTCAATATGTATAGGACAATGGGTTCTAACATGAGGGTAGTTGAATTCGCGAAATTTTCCGGCCCCTAGTTACTGGGGTTCTTTTATCAAGTTTCGTGGTTGGAACCTTCTCCCTTACATAAATCATACTTCATGTGGTATAAAATCGTAATTTTATATTTACCTATTGGCCTACTGTATGAAATAATTCTACTTTTGTTGACGACACACGTGATTGTAGTTTCCGCTTACAAAATAATTTTAACTCGCACAGTTTTCTCATAACGGTGAGTCATAGTCAAAAGTTGTATGTTATTCTGCCATGTAAATATTTAAAACCAATTTACTTTCTCAAATGAAATAATTCACTACGAAATAGCATGCCATGAAATACGTAACCTAACATTTACAAACATATTACGTAATATTTAGATTCTTTAAAAAATATCGCAAATTTTAAGGATAAAGTAGTGAATTCAGCCATTTATTATTTTAATACAGAAGTTGTTCACTGTGAGTTTTTCTAATATTAGTTTACGTAGCCGTGGCATGTTATTTCAGTGTGAACTATTTCAAGTAAGTAAGTCAACTGGGTTTTACTATTTGCGTGGCAGCGTAACATGCAAATGTTAACTTTGACGCATCGTTATGAGAAAACTAAGCGGGTTGAAACTATTTCGTAGGTCTAAGAGGTAAACAGTACTCACAAGTATCTATAGTCTATAAAACTAATTCTATTTCGTAAAAATATGAAATTCCGGTATTAAACTCAGTTGAACGCCCTTAAAGTTGTTAGATGAGATGTTGTTCAGCGCTTGAAGAACCTCTCGCGCATTAAAGTCACTGTTGCACAGACAGCCAAGATAACTACAACCTTATTTTCCACACAGTTATATTTTGAAATCTTCTTCCAATATTATTACGAGGCCTTATGAAACTACACAATCATATGACAATGAATTACAGGACTTCAGACAGTCTCCCTGTGATTTGTTTTATAAATATGCGACGAAGTTCATTTTTGAATAACCTTTGGTTAGAGTAGTATCAATTTGGGTGAAGGATTTTGATTTACAACTCTGCATATGAATGCGTGTGTGTGTATACATATATATGTATATATATATATATATATATATATATATATATATATATATATATATATATATATATATACAATTAGCTTTAATTTCCGCTGGAAAGGTCAGCAAAAGTTATTTTAATTGGGGCAATGTTTAGAAAGTAGCCTACCCCATGAGAACTCTTCTCTTAAATATGTTTATATTTTCTTAGACATGTCGATCAGAAACGTGCAAAAATACGCGTACTTCTAACAACGCAACGATGCTCAAACACGTTTCTGTCTTTAGTAGAACGAAGGTGTGTTGAATGTGGCAACGCTGTATCAGGGGCCTGCTGCCGGTCATCCATTGGCTGTCCTAGTCTTTGTAGACGAGTATACGCCACTAACACTGGACCTAGGTACGCTAAAGAGGCTAGGACCACAGTATTAAAAATATCGTAGGCCTATTGTTACGTTAAAAGGCTTGTAAACTAAAGTATAAAAACATTTGCCAGTCCAGGCACTTCAACAAGATGTAATTAAAGTGGTCTAAATCGTCCAAATATATGTAGGGACTAGTACAGGTTATATTGTGTATTTTTACAAAAAAAAATCTTGGGACAGGTTGCCAAACACTTTTTGTGACACAAACATATACAAGAATATGTTTGTAAATGTGCAATTATTATTTGTAAACATACATACATACGTGTTTCAATGACAAGTATTTCCTGTCAGGTTCACAACTTGTTTGTAAACGTACAAAAATATTTTTTGAAAACTCAGTTTCCAAAGAGTTTTTTTTTTTTATAAAAATTCAAATTTTTATTTTGTGTAGGGACAGGCAGCAGGGTCCTGTTACTGCGTTGCCATATTTAAGATTCCAGCCTTCTGCTCGTTCTTATTACTTTCTTAACTGGAATTTTATGTGTAACAACAGTAACGGAAAATAAATATTTATGGTGTGTAAAATTCTATCAATATGTGGGCCTATTCTTTTATATAGTTAAGTTAAAATTTCATGACATTAGCCAGTCGTTTCTGCTGGACAAGCAAACGTTAATATCCCTGTTCACACCCTGCTGACTTTCAGCGTTCACTTGATAGACTAGAAAAATTATTGTAACTGGTAATTAATTTTTTTTAATGGGGCTGAGAAACGTATGTAGGCCTAAGATGTTATCAAATCGTCAAGATATTTTTTGTACTACAGTGACTTTCATTAGCGGTTTCACTAACAACGACTTGGACCACACAAATTAGGGCCTACTTATTTTTTAAAAATGTTCAGATCCACCCATTGTTTTATAATTTATAAAAATGTCTTACTCCTTGAATATAGGCCTACAGCCTATCATAGTAAAACATCAGGACGTTTGTACTAGCACACGTAAGGTGTCAGAAATATAGTGACTCAGCTGATAAGGCATAATTGTGCGTTCTATGCGATATTCTATTATCAATGTGGTCTTAAACTTTTGACACGTACTGTAGCAAGTTCTGTGACAGTAATTAGTAGTTAGTGGTACTGGTATTTATATGGATATTCCGACTGTACTGCGGCCTTTATATTACGAAGATACAAGTACATGTCAGCTAATGTATGTCAAAAATACAATTTTGTACACGTTTCTTTTACGCGAATTTACTGCCTTCCTATGTAGACATGTTATAAACTATGGAAATGTATACGCCCATGCTTATGTTTACCTACATACGTCGCGGCAAGTAACTTTTACAACGCAAGTAAATTTTTAATTAAATCCTCGACGGACGGCTGGAGAAATAGACGTCTGAAGCAGTCGCTTGTTGCAAAATGCAAAGCAAAAACGTCAGCGGTTGTTAAAACGTAATCGGATGAACGAGGGGGAAAGTTGGCAACAGTCTGCGGGATGACTGGCGGTCCTCGAAGTGCGGGGACGTTTGTCAAGTTGGTAACAAGCTTAACCGTGCACCGCTTCCTCCGGCGCGAAAAGGGTTTTCGCCCACTTAATTATTTAATAAGAGCTGCCCCCTTTCCCCTCCCCTACCTACCACACCATCTGAAACACCTCTGAGCAGAGAAGGTAGAGATACAGGGGTAGTTGAGTCGGTTATGTGGTTGTTGCACGTGTGCGGGGCCACGCCTCCCCTCATTGTTGTGCGACCCTCCCTTCCTGCACCAGGGGCTGATTGTGCTTCTCTGGTTGGCTATAGCGACTACTTCCCTCACCCCTACACTACCCTCCCTCCCCGCCCAACTACCTTCCACGGCCGTATTTGAAACTCATAGAATTGTAACGGATGTTCAACCCTCCCTGCACTCAACCCCTACCCCCTGCCCATACCAACCCACACAACCCCTCAAACTCAGATAACATCACTTCTCTCTTCCATTTACCATCCAAACTCTCGCGGGTTTCTCGTCTGGCTGGGAATTCCAGATCCTTAAGGGCGCCGCCTACCCGCGCGTGAGAGGCTCAAAAGCGACGGAGCAGTAATGTCGACCTTGAAGCGCGCATCAAATGCCGCGTCGCCTCAACGAGCCAAGCGCTGAACTATCGTGCAAGCTTCCCGCCGAACTGGTTTTACTACGGGACATTAAGCTGTGAACGTATAATTTTATTGGTGGAAAGTCTGCAACTAAGTTGAGTGCAGGTCACAATATGAGTTTCACATACATCCTGTTAGTACATTTTGAAGTACGGAAGTCTGAAAAGGCAGTTTTTAGCCATGTTGGAGAGCTTGGAAACAGTGTTTCTAATCAGCGTGGTGTCTTAACAATGAGGTTCCGACCTTGTCTGAAGTTTGTTTTCTTTTCGTACGTTGGTACAATGTGCACACGTGGAATATTTTCGTAGGAATAGCCTGTTTACGAACATACTGCAACGCAATTGAAGCGTGCGGTAGGCGGCCGCCTTTTTTACGCCGAGAAAAACCATGTTGGACACACATTTGTGACGTCATGTTCCCGCTACTCTATATTTCATCTATGTATACAAGGCACTATTTTATAATATGTGAGTAAACTGACACAGAAGTAGCTTTTATAAATATATAATTGCGATACAAACAAACAAATGACAGTATTTCTTGACATATTTGTGCGGGTGTTAAACTAGTGCCTCAAATTGCGCATGGCTTTGTTTACGTTCCTGCACGCCTCGAGAGTTGGTACAAAAACAATGAATATAAACCCTTATGTCGCTTCTAAAAGAAGTATTTATTTTCTGAATTTGAGCCTCGAATTGTCTTCTTTACTTATTCTAAATATTTAATTAATACACAAACTTATTACAGTGTCTCAAGAAATAAAAGTGGTTACATAAAGTAATGACTGGAATCCGCGTGGTAGTGTTTATAATCACGTATGCGCCGGGAGCTGGTATGATAACAACAGTGTAAAAACTTACATTATCGCTTCATTATTACATATTTGTTGTGTACCTTCCTTGTTAGCAGACTTAGAAGCGACGGAGCAGTAAGGTCGACTTTGAAGCTCGCACCAAATGCTGCAACGCCACGTTTAGCCAAGCCTTGATATACCGTGTAACATTTCCGCCGTTTCATTTTTATACGGGACTTTAAGCGTGTTCACGTGGCAAGAATGTATAGTTTTATATTTGCACGACATAGTGTTCATTTGATAGACGTTACTTGTGACTACATTTTCCACATGTAGTCTTAATAGTTTCTACCTCTCATAGTCTTCACATAGCGGCATGCCAAAGTCAGAATTTGCAAATTACGGGAACATAGTAATAACAAAAATCAAGTGTCTTACTCGAATAAAATAATTTACACTGAAATAATATATTATGCGCAATATTCAAAATATTACAAAACACACAACAGTCATTTTGTATTTTTTTTTTAATTTCCTTAAATGAAGTAAATTGTCATTATTTCCAAAATTTTTTTTAATACAAAGAAATCTCATTGCTTATTTTTAAATATTTTAACATATTGTCCATAATACCTAATTTCAGTGTAAATTATTTCATTCGAATAAGACACTTGGTTTTTCTTATTATACAATGTTCCCGAACTCGCAAATTTTGGCTTCGTCTTGTCGCTATGGGACAACTGTGAGAGTTGAAAAAATTTTTAAAAGTGGAAAATGTAGTCACATGTAACATCTATAAAGCGATCACTATGTCGTGAAAAAATATAAAACTATGCATTTTTGCTACGTGAACGCCCTTAAAATAGTATCTACATAATTTTAAGTTCAGTGTAGCTACATTGAGTTCCGCATACATCTCGTAAGCACATATTGAGTTGCGGCAGTCTGAAAAGGCCGTATTTAACTATGTCGGAGGGCTTTATGTTGTATTTATGAGTACCGTGTCTTTACAATGACGTTCCGCCTTTGTACTACGTAACTTATGTTTTCATTTCGTTCATTGACACAACGTAGATTAGCATCGTAGAAAAATGTGTTTACGAAGACACTGCTGCTCATTTTAAGTTCAGTGTTACGTTTCGGAACATAGACTATGTTACAAGGCTATTTATATCAATGTTTGTCATATTTTGTGTGTTAATATACCATGCAGGTGGAAAAAAAGGAAGGAGAAAAAAAGGGGTTTTGTCAAACAGAAGAGAATGATAAAATGCGGAGTTTTGTGTTGGAAATGTATGTTTTTCTTTAGAGTCGTTGTACAAGTTAAGTTACAGGCCATCCAGAGATGCGACTGGCTAAAATCAGGTAGATATTCAGGCGCGATGTAACAAACAATGTTGGGTTAGCTCACTGAGAGTGTCTTAATATGATCTAATATTAATGGGAATTTTATTTTATCTTTCATTAAATCTAAAGTCATCGCAAAGAATGATTAAATTCGCTTAGAAGGTAGAGAAGTGAAATTTCTTCGGTACCTACGGGGTAAGTTCTTACAGTACAACCATGCGCCATCTTCCTAAACAGTCAGTCAGTTGAAACTAGACGCCATAATAACACACGAGAGTAACATACATATGTCAGAGAAGATAACACTCTTGAAGAACCCTCAGTAGTACAGTATGGTTAGCATGCTGGAACCACTGGTAAAATATGAAGGGGTTTGATACTACCACTGGCGATAATCTTCAGCCATTAATTTAACTTCGTGTAACATATAAGACGACAGTAAATAAACGGTTTACATATTCTTATTTTTATTGATAACGAATTTGACTTTACTGTGTGAGGAATATTATTTACTTGAACACGAATTTCTCTATAGCCCTATATATAGCCTATAGGAAAATTTCCACAATTATTTTAGACCTGTTTCTTGATTACTTCTGTAAATTTACTTCACGCGTGTTCTGTAATTTTCCGTTACGTGTACGGATAAGTGTAATTTCTTTCCCGTACAAGCAAGTGTTGGTTCGTGAGAAATGATCATACGTCTCAATGAGATACAACGAGAGTAAAAATCTATGTAACTCCTCAACAGTTTGAACTTCAGATCAACAGAAGCAGCATAGTGGTAGTCAAAATTCAAAATGGCCAATTTTCGAGATACGATCATGAGACAACGAATTGGCATCCATAGCCTACATACAGCTGAACGGAAAATTTTTTCTGAAGAAGTTTATATAGCCTACAGAATAATTTTGAACACAAAAATAGTTTACAAGTAAGCCTATATTGAAACAAAATAGACTATTTCAACAAAAAATAACTATTTCCTGGTTGATGTTACTTGAATTAAAAGGGGTATTGAAAGGTACGATGTCGACCGGAGGACCGGAATAGGACCTACTCAATCGTCAATAGAATCTAAACAACTCATCAAAATTCGATGAGATTTTTTGCCGAGAAGATATTTTATCAGCGGGCGTTTATTTATATAGCATTATGCGGTAGTATGCTCTACTTTCGAGTAAACACTTAAAAACGTTTTTAGAAAAATAAGGGATTGAAACCACAACATCTACAAAAATGGAAAACTATCATTTTTGTAATTTTTAATATTATGATATCTAAGCCCTTATAGTAACCGAATTTTAAAAATACTTGTGATTTTATTTGAAAATTATTTTATCATTCGTAAACTCTCGCGTGTAGAATTTTCCTGAGTAGTTCAGACGTTACTGACGATTCAGTATTCCTGTCGTCCACTAGACATCGTACATTCCCACACCCCTTAAGGTTTAGTTAACCTAGTATTATCAACAACGTTTATGAACTGTTCGGTGGTATAAGTTAACCCCATAGCCCAAAACAGTTGCAAGTCATTTTTTACATCCATAGGGCCTACTTTTTTATAACATAATATACTAAATAATATGCAAATGAATGACGACTACCGTACTCTGTTACCAAATTTTAATTCATTCGGTTTGTTTATTTCTGCGCGGTGGGCCACAACGTAAGGTCAGTAATAAGCTAGGAATTACTTTTTATGAAATCGAAAGAATATGGCCTAAGTATCGTGGACATCACTTGTAGGCTACATTATGTTTTTTGTAATTTTTACACATTACTTTTTTGTAATTTGTTGATAAAATTGTTTTTAAAACAGTGCAAATAAGTCAAAGAAAACTTTTAAAATTCGGGGTCATGAAAATAATATATAATCGTAAGGGGGAAGTTCACAGAAAATTTTAATTGTTTTATTAATATTTATACTTATACGTGGTGTTGTTTGTTTCATAATAGTATGTTGCGACTATTTTCTACTGTACTGTATAGCTTTAATATTTTTAATATAATTAAATGTTTAAATCCAAATTTGAAAAGAAAAAAGTTGTTGCAAGAAAGGTAAACCAACGTAACAAAACGAAAAAAATTCACACTGTAGAAAAGTGTCACGAATTACTAGATATGTATAAAAACCGCATTGATTAGCTTTTATTATTTTCAAAAAATTAGCAAGTTTTTACTATAAATTTAATAGCCTACAATTATTTGTAAATACAAAAATTATTCAACGCGGTTTGTAAACATGTCTTAGCTTAGCTCGTGACATTGCCATTCAGTGTGAATTTATTTTTTTTAGCTTATTTTATGTTTTTATTTCGGTACGTAAATTGGATTATCTTCCTTGCATAAAACCCTTTTATGCAACATTTGACTTTAACATGCTATAATACAAAAACTGTGAAAGTTAAAAATGTTCACCATAGTAAAAAAATAGTCACAATGTTTGCCTACAAATAAACCGTATCTCGTAAAGAAAAAAAAAGAAAAAATTATTCAAACAAAATTTACAATGATGTCCCCTTAATGCTACAGTTCCTATTTAATGTAAAATATAGGCCTACGTATGCAGATGTATTGTAAACGTTACTTATGTTATAATTATGCAAATATAAAATAACTTTCTTCATTCATTCATAACATCAAATAGTTGGTTTGTCGCATGTTACACAATATTTTCTTCATAGATCGTCAGTGTAGCGAGAGATTTGCTTCAGTTCGATGTTGTTCTGCCTGATTTGCCAAAGTATTTTTCAGTCTACTAAATCTCAAATATCAAATGTACGCACATACGTGTAATTATACTTTCAAATGTTTTCATGGCTATTTATCCAAAATTTTAGGCATTAGACCTACCTTTATTAAAAATATGTTTATTTATTCAATAATAATATATGCTCAGATTGATTTGGACTCAAGTTAAAAGACAATTTCATTATGTGGTGTGTCATATGAAAAAATAATATATCTATAAGCTAAATTATGAATAGGCCCTATCATTATTCGGGTTACCAAACTACCAACATAACTTATATTTTCAACGAAACGTAATTTCTATTTTTGCCCGGGTTTATGTTTCCCAGTTAAAACTGTAGGTGAAATAAATTTTTGAGAACAGCCTACATAGATCGTAACTTTTAATTTTATTTGTGATAAATCACTCTTTACGAATAACTCTTGGTATTTGTTGCCCAACTACACTGCTGAGAATCTGATATTAAATATACAGACAACTCCCAATTATCCGCATTAATGGAGAGGGTCGATTCCTCGGATAGTCCAAAATCGCGGATAATCCACTTTTACCCTTCCTTATATCTCAGTAGAAAGATAATGGTCAAATTCATTCCTGCAATAAAATGCAGCAAATTAATAGAGTAGACTCTAGACTATCGCATTATTGATTAGTGGATATGCGCTAATAATCTAAAAACAAATACAATAAAAAAAATCACGGATATCTTATTTATCCAAGATAAAAACCTCGCTAATCCATTCATGCGCAGACTAATTGTTTCGCCTTTTGGAAAAGATTTTAATCTTCTTCAAGTCTTTAAAAATTCGGCTACGGGAATAACACGTTGGTAAACATGATGCGAGGAATCACAGCATGTATTTGTATTGAACCAAAAAAAGTTTTCAAAAAATTTTTTTCATCTTTTTTTTCTACTTTTTAAAGTGAAATATTTTGCGCAGATAATCTTCAAATCAGATAATCCACACGCGGATAATCGGGAATCTACTGTATATGCAAGTTAATAACTTTTTAAAAGTTATAATTTTGTTTGAAAACAGTTATTTTATTGGGGCGTAGCTCAAACTCTGCAGTGCGGGAACTGCATGGAATGAGAGCATGTAGCAAAACTTATTCGAGGTTATTAACAAGTTAGGTTAAAAAGTTACCGTGACTTCTTTTGTCTAAACTGCATTTGATATAAATTTGTTCATTAGTATTTAGGACCTTATACTCCTATGCATAAGGGTGACCACATAGTTTTATTGTTGGTTTTTGGTATAATGGTTACTTATTGCAATGTATTGTACTGATGACATATGTTTTTGAGTTTCGTATTTTCATATAGGAGACTAAAGAGTAAATTGAACACAGGGAAATTATATCCAGAATATTATCACTAAGGATGTTTGACCTGGATTAAAGGACTTCAATAACGAAAAAGTAACAGTTAATTATTAAGATTTTTATCAGACTACTACGTGCATTAATGCTAGTTTCAAGAACTCTCAGTTTTTCCATGCATTTCTACGAAAAACAAAGTTACGCTAGGTTAATTATATTTTTAACATTTTCGTTGGTGTAAACATCATAAATAATGCTGAAGAATTGTGTTTATGAAAAAAAAAAAGTCTATAAGTTTTTTAAACTTGTTTCCTCTATGTATGAGATATAAGTTAGGCCCTTTATAGACGATAGAGGATCACTATCCACCCCACGGTGTAATGCTCGCTACATCAAACAAAGTTTGTATCTTTTAGTTGGTTAAGGATTCATGCAAGGTGTCTACGTATGTGCGCATGCATAGTTACACATGCTTGCAAGAAAACTACAGAGTATAAATATTTTTATCCCAGATTGTTAAATAGGAGTCATTACCAACGGTTCAGTTTGTGTTGTAACTGTTTAAGTAAAAAATTAAACCATAAACAATATGTTGCTATATTTTGGGATAGTTACTCTACTCTTCCAAATCAGAAAAATTTTATGTAACGTGTTGTTGACGTAAATTCTACTATAGAGAATTCAGTGATATTTTATGTGATTCATGACATGATGTAAAAGTCACATTGTTATTTTTACCATATGACTTGGAAAATAAAATTCCCCATTTTAAAATAAATATGATATAAAATATGTATTACTTAAAACTTAACTTCATGCAAATTCAAAAAATTAATACAGTATTTGGAACTTTATTTTTAGCTCAAGAGTTATTTGAGGTCATGATTTTAGTACAAACAATAATTTCTTAGAAACAAGACTTATAGTTCACCTGCACAGGTGCATTAACTTATAACTGTTATAACATAAAATTGTATCTAACAAATTAATCTTCAAATGCACTACTAGAACCACTAAATTTTTTCAAGATAACTTATCGTACCCTATAGGCCTACTGGTGACAAGCGATGCTTATATAACGGAAGTTGCATCTTATTTACGTTAAGGGCGTTGGACCCGTAAAATTTAATTTTTTTATATTTGTGCCAAACACATAAGATAACACGACATTTCCCCAAATAAAAAAAAATAGACCCCATAGTTTTTGTAAAATCACTCATCAAAGTCACGAAATGGCCATTACGGTGCAGCCAAAATCAAAAAAAGTAATTAACTAATGAATTCAAGATTACGGGAACTGAAAGTCAGTGTATCAATGCGTTTCATGACATGTTTGACAAAAGTTAGTTTTGAATATTTCAGTAGTAGCCGAAAGTCAAAGTTATGCAAAAATTTACTCATTTTCATCAATTTTTAAAAAATACAAAAATATATCGCTTTGTGTTTACAAAAGTGTCTTGAAGTAGCTCACATCATTAAGAATTAATATGAATGATCTTGTTTCTGCAAGTTAATTATTTTTTATTATTTTGGCTACAGTACACCGCGACTGCCATTTTGTGACTTTGATAGGTGATTACGCTAAAACTATGGGCCCTAATTTTTTTTTATTCCGGGAAATGACATGTTATCTGATGTGTAAAAATTGAACAGTGTTTGGCACAAATATAAAATTTTGAATTTTTACGGGTCCAACGTCCTTTACGTTTAATTTATTGTATGAAAAATTAGTCACATTTATACTAACTGTAATGATTTTCTATCTTCCTTCCGGGCTGGAAAAAACATAGATGTGGTTGCGTTAACCGGAACTTCGCCTAGAAGCGCAACATGCATATTCAGACTCTTGGCATATTTTACCATACGAACACGATTAAAGGTGGGCTTAACAACGGTTAATATAACCAGAATGATTCGGCTCAAGTCTGGAAGCCAAAATAGTCAGGAAACAACTATATTAATTATAATAATTAAGTAGATAATGGTCACGAAAACATGCAGTCTTCTTATAACTATTTTAATTTACTATTAACTGCATCTATAAACATTGTCATCCTTTTTAGACTATTGTTTCATGTTTCAAAGAAACATTATATAGTGCTTAATAAGCTGTAAGTTTACAAAGTAATATTTTTTTTAATATAAACCAACTTAACACAGTTAAATTTTGAAGCTGCCAGTAATAGGTGATACATTGATAACTGACGCTGTTTATGTGATAACTGCTGAGATTTATGAAATTTTTTCGAGGAAATAAATTAATTTGATTTAAAAAGTAACAGATTAAAATAAGATTTCTATACAGCATGGCAACTACAAAACCTTTTTAGTTGTATTCGCCGAGCCAAATATTTTTCGTGGTCTACCCAATAACACTTGGTACCTAATTTAAAGGAAGGATTTCGTGGCCGTCTCAAAATATTTGGCAGATAAATAAAAATTCAGCAAAATATTTTTCTCATTGTGTTTTATTTGAAAGGCTGCGAAAATCACAATCGGTGCATTATTGCTAGCGAAAACAGAATTTTTTTTTGCGTTCCTCTTCTATAATAGAACAACAAAGAACATTTCAGATAGGCCTACGTAAAGAACCAGCTGATTATGTGTTATAAAATAAAACGTGTTTATTTCTGAGTATGGTTTTATTCTCCAGTACTGGGATTTCATGAAAAAGTGCGTATATTATTATATAAAAGTGTGTCTTAAGTGCACTCGAAAAAAACATGTAAATAGTATAAGATAAGTATTCGTAAATGAACTTCAAGTTTCGTTAACAAGTGGCGTCGCTTATATTCAGAAAATTATTATGACAAATGGGAAATATTTTAATAGTTGGGATTGTTATTTAAGTATTTGCGTGATATGCTTTTATTGCAAACATATTATCACTCATTTCACAGTATTTCAATATGAAAAAACAGATTTTCAATTTTTTTTACTGCCGTTACTTTAACTTTACGTTGTATTGTGTATTGACGAAATACTTAAACTAACGGCAACGTAAAGTCAAATGTTAAAGTATTCAGTTGTCTATAAGCCCTTAAGGGCGTTCTAGAGGAAAAAAAATCGTAATTTTATGTTTGTATAAAACAATGTGTTTGAGACGTGTAACATAATGCCCGGAAATTAAATTAAAAATACACGTTAGCTTAGACAGCATCACATCACACACTTACGACGTCGCCATCTTGTCTTCTACTGAACTTTGATACAGGTGCATGATGGGTAGTGATGAGAGTCTGGGAGTGACATCACACACACGCACAATGCAAGAACTGTATATGTACACA
>PNEQ01027796.1:0-13158 GCA_003012365.1 Medauroidea extradentata | reverse complement strand
CGTACTAGTGTAGATGTGTCGACGTTATCTTATGCCACTCAGATGAGTCTTCGTTCGTCGGGTAAATTAGATGCTGCGAAAGTAATGAAGGAAATTACAACTACTACCCCAACAAGAGCTACCAAATATCGTAAGTGTTATAGTATGCAAGTTGAGAAATCACTTACTGCAGATGAGGCTTTGTCTATAATAGTTGAAAAAAATTGAGTAGACATCAATACAGTGTAATTAGGTCAACAGCCAGAAAGAACAAGTGCAAATTGTATCCCAGTTACGAAGAAGTGAGGGAAGCAAAATCAAGGTGCTATCCACCGCGGATAAGTATCACAGTTACTGAGAAAAAAGGAGAAGTTCAGCTACAAAGTTTGTTAGATCACACCTGTCAACGTATTCTGCAAGTCCAAGAAGAAGTGATACAAAGTTTAGATCCTGAAGATGTACGTGTATTACTTTTAACCTGTAAGTGGGGATGTGATGGGAGCTCCGGACACAGTGAGTATAAGCAAAAATTCAGCGACGATTCTAAATCGGATGCAAATGTGTTCTTGACATCTTTTGTTCCGTTGCAACTTGTGTCTCCTGAAGTGAAATCTGGGAACGAAATTGTTGTATGGAAAAATCAGCGGCCTTCATCTCCTAGATTTTGTAGGCCAATAAGACTGCAGTTTCTTCATGAAAACACAGAATGCATTGTCAGTGAAAAAAACTATATTCAGCAGCAAATTGAATCACTTGTTCCAATAACTGTAACAATAAATGGGAAGGAGATATCTGTTACATACAAAATGTTGTTCACCATGATAGATGGAAAGGTGTGCAACGCAGTGTCGTCAACGTCATCTACGTTGCGTTGTTATTTGTGTGGAGCCACATCTAAGAATTTTAACGACATTAAAGGGGTAATGAAGAGAGACATAAATGAAACTCATCTCGAGTTTGGTATTTCTACATTGCATATGTGGATTCGTTTATTTGAATGTATATTACATTTGTCTTACAAACTTTCTATTGGAAAGTGGCACGCACGTTCTGAGGCAGAAAAAACAATTGTCAGTGACCGAAAAAAATTGATTCAATTCAAATTGAAGTCGGAGTTAGGGCTGGTTGTCGACCCTCCAAAACCTGGACATGGAAGCACAAATGATGGCAATACTGCTCGACGTTTTTTTGAAAACTCTGATGTGAGTGCATTAGTTACGGGTGTAGACATAACTTTAATAAAATATTTCACGTAATCTTGCAAGCAATTTCAAATGGTCACGAAATCAACGTCAATAGTTTTCACGATTATGCTCTAGAGACTGCAACAATTTACATAGAAAACTATTCTTGGTATCCCATGCCGACAACAGTGCATAAACTATTGATTCATGGACCCAAAATAATATCATATGCATTGTTGCCAATTGGGCAGTTATCTGACGATGCTCAAGAGGCCAGACATAAGGACACAAAGAGATATCGTGAGGGATTTTCGAGGAAATGTTCCAGGGTAAAGACAATGGAAGATGTTTTCAATTGGTTACTCGTATCTTTAGATCCGATGATTACTAGCGTAAGAAAACTTCCTCAGAAAAAAATGAAGCAACTTTCTCCAGATGCCATACATCTGCTGTTATCCCCCTCCTCCCCTGAAGTGTCAGAAAAGACCATTGATTCTGACAATATAGATTCTGACTGAAAATAATGTTTCCACTGAAATGTTGCGACAATGTATGTTGATGTGTTTTTTAAAATACTTGTCTTGATAATATCTTTTGTACTCACAACAAAATTAATTGGCAGATAGGGACTCACTAGAAACATTATTTTTCAGTCCTCGGTGGCCTTTTAAGGGGCCTCCCTGGTTAAAATTGATAATCCGGCACCTTGCCTTATTTACACTCTCAAAGTGTTTAGTTATATCGGTTACCTCGTTACTAACTTTTCAATGACCATGCGCCCATTCGGCTACAAGGTATCGAAGTTATAACGTCTTGTTCGCACCAGAAACACTACGTCTGTTTACTTATAACTTTCACCAGTGACCATTGGTTTCAATACAGCAATATCTTCAGTAAATATGATTTTATGTCGCTATAGTTGAAAATACTGCTTTTCCAGAGAATTAACTACTTCAACAAAGGCTTCAAAATTGCCGGTTTTTTGACTGAATTTTTCGCAGATTTCACAATTTTTTTTTAACGAATGCGTTTGTTTTTCAAAACAAAAAATAAGACACAATCGACAAATAGTTGTCTATCGTCATTGTTAAAAAAACTTATCGCCTCGAAATCTGTCTGATATTTAAAAAAAAAAAAAAAAAAGAAATGCGGCAACTTCTTGAAATTTACTTAATTTCCAGTACCAAGGAGGCTCCTTAATGTGTATTCATGTATTTTTCAGTTGTGTATATTTTATTTCATGTTAACTTTATGTACTGTATACCATTATTGTTTTCTGGCTCTTAACTATTGTAATACTCTTAACAGGTGCCCATTATAATGTAAATAATGTAAAATCATGAAAAGTATACTATAGTAATACAATAATATGCGACATACCAAATTAAAATATATCTACTGTAATGTAACTTTTTCTGTAATTTACATTACCTAATTATAAAATGGGCGTTGTATATAAAATAAAAAACATTGAACATATATACTGTGCAAATTATTGGTTATAAAAGTGCCTATTTAATGAACGGTTATCAACAGTTATTCGAACATGGTATTCGTAATCAGCATCCTCAAAAACCCCTAAGTATATATTTTTATGATAAAACAGTGATTTTTGCATTTTTGGCCACGTTTTCGGCCAAATCTCCCACTGTGCGCCGCCCTTCTCCGACAGACAGCTTCCTGCTACTTGCCAATCATCTTACGAGTCACTCAGCCTGCCGCACCGACGCCCCGACAGCGCAAGCGCTGGCCAGTTGGTCCACGAGCTGGTATTTGAATATTCCCAGCAACACCATAGCATGGTGCTCCCATATTCGCCACCCATGGGACGCGCTCTATAGCAGATGGTCGCTGCCTTCCATTCCATGTGAGCACATCACCCTTCACGAGCTACACACCTTCGTTGCTTATAGGCGCGGCAAATCCCGGTGCGCAGCACCGCGAGAGAACGATGCTTACCCCACGAAGGAAGAGACTAAAGTCGGACTAAACAAGTAGTACATACAACACTAATGCTATCTAGCATACGACACTGGAACCAAGACGATTGGTATAGCTACTAGCTCTCCTGGTGGAAAGACTCAGCACCAAAGTCTTAGCAATCAATGCCACCTAGGAGACGATCAGTAAGTACTGGCAGCCCTACCTACGTGACAACTATATAAGTAATACAAAGAACAAAGGTGGAGGGTGGAGCCTATGAGGGCAGTTAGGTTTCAAGACAACGGACATTAACCAAGATAGTGGGTAGATCATATACGAATAATTACGAGACACATATTGAACGGATCCGGTGATCCGGCTCCTAGGCTCCTGCAGTAGAATGAATTATGCTACACTACTAGCTTCTAATATTTCCTGCCTTAGAAAACAAATTTAAGAATTACAAAACGTGTTTTTATTTACGTGGGAAAATGTACTGCAATAGTATGCGTGGAAGAAATAATAAAATAATAGACAACGCAATTTTATTATATTCACCGCAACAATTTGTTCATACAAAACTTCATCGTCGTACTGTAGAGTCAGTTGACAAGATACTTGCAGAGTCGCCAGTCGAGTAGACTACCAGGTTACCACGGTCGAGTTACTTGAAACAAAAGCCGGAACTTTAACTTTGCGTCAGTTTTAGATTGTGAATACGGTTGTCAACATAATACTTGATAACGTTGTCGCAGTGCACGACGTGAGATCGTCGGGTCTGTCTATACAAACTAAGTTCTAAGGTGTTAATAATTATGCTAGCAGAAACACGCCAAATTTAAATATCCATTATACTCATTATGGTACGGTTACAGGTTCTTGCGAGTTTGGTGATGTCTAATAATAAACCTTCGGAGTATATTTTTATAGACCTATACGTATTTGATGAAGTTGTAAAGGAAAATACTCTTGTTAGTGAGTTGCATTACTGTGACAGAAAAGAGTAGAAATATGGATAATTTTAGTAACACAAGCATGTGCATTCACTTCTGTAATAGATTGAATATACCTTAGAATAACGCAGTATAGGAGCTTTTATATTGTCATAACATATTTTCACAACTAAAAAAAACACAGAGAACCTCTGCTAACGTTAGATGTGATATGAAGTGTCAGAGGTGACATGAGGATAATTACAACATCTTGATTTATATCTCTGAGATAACAAGTGCCAACAGACAGTTCAAGAACGTCAGGGAATGCCACTGCTTGTTTCCCTCAAACACTAGAAGGAAAGTCATGTAAGGACCGCGACTACTACATTATTTATGCCGTGATCTCAGAATAAGTTATATGCAGATATGAAAGACGTCTGTCTCCTGGTTTAAGTATTTCTACGCGCCGCAACAGAACCTAGCTGTGCAACCTACACTGAGAGAAAGGTTTAGTTCAGTTGAATACAATTTAGTTGACTGAACCAAATCATTTGCCCTCATATGGCGAACAAATACATTTAATGCTGAAACAAACTACTTTTTTGTTTTATTTTGTTGCCTTAGTGTTCTCTATTGCTATAAAAAGTAAACGTTTGTTTGACTGTGCAAAGAGTTTTGTGCAGATCTGTTATAATGTTAATGGTAGCCCCGATAATTAAACCTGGGACCTTGCTTGTTGATGAGCTCTCATTATTATCCACGGCCAAGGTTGATCTTGGGTGACCGACTGATCCTATTTGATATATTGCCCGTAATGTACATGGTATAAACGTCGATGTATAAAACAAACCTTATTCCTTGTCGTTTTTATTTTATCTAATATTTTTAATCTCATTTGTTTGTACATTAATAAATCAACGTTAAATAACCTTATATATATGTAGGGGGTATATACTGCTTAATATCACAGAAATGGCCAAGAAAACTTGAAGTGTGCTTACAAACTACATTTCGCACAAACGTTAAGATTTGTCAGGCGCAACAAAATTAATATTTCTGCACTACGAAACAAATCAATGCAGTTGCTTCAACCAAATATTTTACTGGAAGGTGTAAATACTTTGCCAAACTAATTTCATAATTAGTTTTGTAAACAAAATCAAGTATTTTGTTTTGTTTATTTTTATTATGGTAAGAAAGTATTCTCTTAGCTCATGCTAGTATTTATTTAGTCATATTTAAACAAAAATTCGTTGAAATGCATTTAAGGTACTCAAACAACTTGGTACGAACAATAAGCAACTGGTTTAGTTCTTTTGTCATGTATAGTCGAGTTTCGCGTGTATAAATACACCTGGTACCTGCACTCTGTGCATGTTGTTATTCATCTACGGCTGCTATATTTTCACTGCAAGGTTGATTTGCATCTATTTACATTCACATAAATTCACATTCATACACATGCACACACACAAATATATATGTATGAATGTATTAGAGCGAAAATAAATGCAAAATACATCAGATAACTGTTTGCGCTACCTTAAAAAAATAAACGTTACTTTTTGATGAAGTGACACATTGTTAATATTTATGTTCATTTATATTTCATAAGAAACTAATCATAGAAGAAATATATTTTAAAATGAAGTAAGTTTCAACGTTTTATTGGGATAGTATATTTTTACATTAATTGTCATATATACAGTTATAATTTTAAATATATATATATATATATATATATATATATATATATATATATATATATATATATATGAGAATTACTTTTAATACAGAACACTCTTGAAGGTACTCTGAAACACAAAATTCAAATTACACATATTCAGCAAATAGTGTTTAAATTTATATGCTTCTCGCAATTTTCCCTATGATCGGAATTTTTACCAATTACGCGTTTCGGGTATGTTATAATGTGCACAACGCGTTCTAGATAAATATTTTCGCCACTGGACAATTAGAAATATAACAACGCGTTATATGCATTGCGGTTTCACCGAGAACGTGATCCGAGTATTTTGCATTTACTCACATCCATGCCTAACCTAACCACATGCTGTAGAAGCAGAGAGTTGTGCGTGACATGTAAATGCTTGGAACACGTTGTGGGTAAATTCAAAATACTCAGATTGCACTGTAAATAAAACCGCAAAGCCCACAACACTTTGATGGATACTCTTAGATTGATCTGGGTACTGCGAGTATCGCAATACTCACATTGTTTCGTTTCTATTTGCCCAGAGGCGGAAATGTTCACCCAGAATGTGTTGTTCACATTTCTACGTACTTATTACGAGTTGCAGGTAAAGATTTCAGTTAGTGAGCTAACTTAAGTATTTCGAGTAGCATATTCATTATTTATTCGTAGTTTTTAACCTATCCATAGCAAATTGTATCTTATATGCTGAAGAACGATCATTTATAGCAAACATGGGTGTATTTGTATTTATGTACAAACTCAGCTATTATACATTTTTATTATGCAAGTCTTTTTTTACTCCAGGAGAAACACTGAAATAATGCAAGTTTTATCGCATTAGGCTATTTAGTCTACATTTCTATGGCAAATCTAATCGGTTTATTAAACTTAATATCTGTCTTTCAATTTCTTGTGGCTGTGCTTAGGTTTCCTTTAAACTCTCCCACGTTTGTCACGTTTGTCCAATTTTATCTAAATTGGTATACACGTGATATTTTTACTTCCGCATGACATTTCTGTGTTTTGCTAATTTATAGTGCATAATGTCAAAATATATATCATATGAATTTGCGTAGTTCTGTAACATATATGCAGAAGTAAATTACTTATAGTACTTAACAAAATTCATGTTATAATTCTTTACAACCCAAGCATCAACTGCAGGAAACTAGATCAATGTATCAAATACTTACTATTATTTAACATGACATGAATAACGAACATCTTTTATTTTTAATACGAGCATTACTTAACCGACTGCAACAAAATTTTAGATTTCGTGAATTCATTTTCAAAGCCTTATTTTACTCGGGTTAGCTACTGCATAACCGGTTTTTATGTAAATGACACTACAAGAACATATGGCTCCTTGCGATATTTCAATAACAGCTAAATAATAAATTGGATTTAATATTTTGACAAACTACCACAATACATTTGAGTCACTCAGTATTTGTTGATTTAGGTTTTCCCATTTAGTTTGTATCACAACACTTAAATACGTAAAATTAGTTTTTCATGCTTTGAAAACTAATGAAATTACAGCAAGATAATTTTATAATTAAACTGTTAGCCATTTTTGACTGACATTGAACTGTATAAAGTTGAGAGCACGCTATTTTGAAACAATGTAGGAAGAAATTCACATAAATTGTGTTTGACATATTTTAATAACTACTCAACCGATCATAACAAATATCATAATTTGCCAGTTTACATCACAGACATTTTTAAATGTTACACAGTTTATAGCATTATGCCTGCAATTTAAAATGTATTACATAACGCATGAAGCACTTTTTTTTATCGTATTTCAGATAAGGTCGTGTAGACTTTAAATACTAGTTATATCTTGAAATTTACTATAGAGTTCCTTAAATGTTTATGGCGTTTATTGTTTGAGGTTGTAAGGTAAATAATTTGTTACATTTACTGAACTGCATGGCCACTTATAATTTTTAAGTTAATTTTCACTACCACTTTGAGAACGAAGGCTCTTTAGTTAGGTTTGGTAACTTCTTATCCGTTTAGAACACACGCAGGAACATATTTACGAGTATCATATACGATTTGATAAAGTGTTGTTTGATAAGATTTTCACTTTTAAGTTTAACAAAATAAAATTTAGCCAAAAATAATGTTTTTTTGCACAAAATGCAAAAGGCGCAAAAACTTTTTATTTTAGTAGTTCAGGAAATTCTTTATTTTGTAAAATTTATTCAGCTTTCATTAGCATATTTGTGTAAAATAAATTATGATTTGCTAAAAAAACAGTAATATTTTGATTCTAGAGAGTATTTGTGGAAAACAAAACCGATTTTAAAACTGGACGAAGTGACACCAGGACGTGTTTGACAAATTTAACAGTAAGCAGTATGAGTACCGTATATTGAACTGCATATTTCTGCACAAACTTCTATTAAACAGCTAGGTCACATTTGCCCAAAGTGTGAACGAAGCAGCAGCGAATGTGAAGGTGTGGGGAAGAAGGAAGTACCACGATATAACCTTACGGCGAATGGCGAAGTCCGCTGTATTTATCTCGTGTGAAAAGGGGAGTGAAGCCAGCACCACCGTAGTAAGTGTTGAATGTTCAGACTTCTACTCTACCGCGTGCTTCCATAAGACACGAAATATGCACTAAATTGGCCAAGTATCTGTATTTGTTTACGTTATTATAAAAAACTATAATTTGTGGACAATTACTATAAAATATATTTCCATTCCACGTATTTTTTTCTATATTTAAAAATTTTTGTTTTTTACGTAGTACTGTTGAGTTCATTTGAAAACATTAGAGCAGGTTTTATGTTCGTTATTATTTTATTATATTACGCAAAAATACTAAGGTTAGGCGAAGCGTTAAAAACCAACTTATTGAAAACTGCACAAAATTTTTATAATAGTTTCATATACTTAATAATATTTATTTCTGTTTATATGGAATAAAAACACTGATATCAGTAAATGTAACTACCACACTTTCTGTGCGTAAAGGGATAAATTTGGATTTTATATTAATTAAAACGATATACATGAGAAAATTTAACAAATCAACTTATTTTTTAACATAAAATATATAAAACATGTTTACATACCATACATTTGTTGTAGAGTCCAGAATTAATTCACTGAAAAATATATGCGATAATCTATGCAGAAAACACAAACACACACACACACCTACATATATACGTTTAATACACTCTACATTATTATGCAAAATGAACCAACCCACAAAGTATTACATTTCGAGAAATTCATAAAAAGCAATAGGAGACGATCCAATAATGTCCTAGAACAAGAACAAGAACTAAGTCACAATATCTGAAGCAAAAAGAACCCAGAAAAAATGGCTTATACAAGTTTAAGATAAACAGTAGATTTCTACTTTGGATTTCTCCCTTCCAGTGAACATCGGGTTGGATACTTTTTGCATAGTTACATATAATTAAAACCATGATGTATGGCTTCAAAATATTTACTTTTAACACTCAATTTTAAAACAATATAAACATAAACTATTTAAATTGATTTGAATACGGAATATGTAATTTAAAGTCTCAGATCATGAAACTGATGTCATGTGTAAATGACGAAGCTGTACCAGCTTCTTATATTTACTTGACCCTTAGAACAAAGCAAAGTTGTATTTCAATGCAATATACAGAGATTTAAATTAAAATGAATAAAAATAACAGTGTCATTTAAAAAAATGTTTTCTATTGTGTTGTTTAATGTCAACAAAAGGCCTACACAGTGTGTCCGAGTGTGTGTGGGTGTGTGTGTATGTACTATATAATATATATATATATATATATATATATATATATATATATATATATATATATATATATATACGTATAAACATAAATGTATATATATGTATAACGTGTACCTAAAACATATAGACAAACTTTAACAGGTTACTTCTGAAGCAGAAATAGAAGCAAATACAGGGAACCCATGGTACAAGTCAAATAGGGACGGCTTTAGAGACTTCAAAAATTTGAGAAAAAAATTACAACTTATTGTGATCTTTTGAAAACGGCTTGCTTGACAGGAACAGATTTCTGGTTACTAATAAGTGCCACCGAAATCAATAATAACGTGAGGGATTTGTACGTTTAACACACCTCAAACTTGTTTAAATTGGATGGCATCACCTTTATTTTAGGAAACATGCGTGATAGTAAAAATGTGCTATTTGTGACAAAAAAAATTAAACTTCGGCAAAATAAGAAAAGGAAATGCTTCTTGCAAAAACTGTTGAAATCTCGTCCTTTAGGTGTAATCAATAAATGTTTGACTTCACAGAGAACTGCTATTGCCTACCATGTATGCAAGCACGTCTGTCTGACTGCTTGCCACACCAGTGTTGCGCGTGGGCATTGGGCTTGTGGCAAATATGTTATAAGGGTCCAGATGGAGCATGTCACCAGGAGTGTAACCAAACAAACGCTTGACGCGGCTGGTATCAATATGGCCGACTAATTAACTAATTTAGGAAATATTATTAGGAGGTGTGTAAACAGGGCAAAATATAGAATTTTCAAACTAAAACATTAATTAAAAAGCATCATACATTAATTCAACTAAAAAATACCAGTCTGCTGTGTACTTTAGAGGTTAAAGCTGAATGGCGGCTGGCTAATTTGGTGACTACCACTCCCTTTGGCTTCACTCCCCTCGCACTCATTCCGACCTTATGCTACCCCCATGGTTTGTGGCAACGATGAATCATAGTTGCATCGTGTAGTATGGTTGCTAATAATATTAATGTGCGTCGTGGATTCCCCTCCCCCAAAACCCCCTTCCATTATCGGTAGTGTAGTTCCCCTTCTCGAACATGGGAGAGGACTGTAGTAAACTACAAACCCACACTTCACTGTTTTGCATGCATCATGCTACAAGTGGTTCTGGCAGAGTATGCTTCACAAGATCCTCCCTTAAGACTTTAGACTCAGTGGTGTTTATCTGGGAAACCTGCTTACACAAGCCAATCGTTGCCCCCTCCTCAAGACGAATTGCCTTGTCAGTCAAGTTCATCATTCTAACAGGGAAATTATTTGATCTTGATGAAACCAAAGTCCTGGATATAAGTACTCCATCAGGGAGATTACTCCCTGCTCTCATAGGCTCAATTAATCCTAGGCGCCTTACAAACTGCCCTATACAGCGCCCTGGTATCACAATTTCGCTAGAAGTGGGCAACACAGTGGCCTGACAACAAACTACAGGGCAGCTGACTGGTGATGTTAATTCTGGTCGTGGTATCAGTACCAACTTGGTTTCACCTACCTTCAAGACCTCCAGTCGAGTGTCAATGCAGCATCCTAGTTGCCGCAGAATATCTAGTCCCAGTAAACATGTGTCTGCAATATCCGCTATGTAGACTTCATGTTCTAACTCTAGTTCACCCAATTTTAGTTGGACACACTTCTTCCCTTTCACTGGTGTTGTCTCGCCAGTTACAGTGGTTAACATGCACACTCCAGTACTTTGATCAAGTGATTGCTGGGGGAAAGGCCTAATGATGTCTGGCCAGACGACAGTAATGGTCGCACCTGTATCTACAACCATCTGACAGGGTACATCATCCAGGCTGCCCTCTACCAGCAATGCATCAACTCCCTGGGCTCTTAGGTGTCCAGTTCGTCCACACTCCCAGCACTCTGGCCGCTTTTCTGGTCGAAGGCGGTGTTCCGAAGCTCCAACTCTGCTGGAAATGATGCTAATTGATGTCTTAATTTCCTTCAGTGTATTCTCGATGCTATTCCCCTCTTCTTCACATGTTACTTTCGCTGTTCGCACAACACGCCGATTCGCTGCCAGGTAGTATGCACGTTGCTCTTCTGTCCAACCATTTAGATTTGCAACAATTTCATATCGGTGCTGATATTCACGCCTTGGGGTTTGACCATCATAAGGGGCCGGCTTGATTGTAACCCCCTTTCCAGCCCCAGGCATGGCAACCTCAGCTGTATTCATGTTCTGTGGTAGTCCTACCACCGATCCTGACATCGCAGAGCACCTCCCATCGTTATTCTGATGTCTTAGCTCTGACTTCGTCGAGCTGCTATCCCGACACACTGATGGCTGACCATCTGCCTGTCGCTGTAGAAATTTCTCCCATTCCATCCTTAAGACACTCACCTCTTTCTGCAGGTCGTCTTTCACACTTCCGATTTTCTTTTCGACATTTTAATTAACACTGTCAATTCTATGGTTCACCAATTCACTGACATTTTCAATTCTTTTGTCCACCAATTCACTGACATTGTCAATTTTTAGGTCCACCATTTGAGAAACACTTTCAATTTTCTTGTCCACGCACTCTATTTTAGTATGCACTAGCTCACTAATTCCCTCTATCTTCTTGTCTACATTCTCGTTAACATTGTCTATTTTCTTGTCTACATTTTCATAAACACTGTCAATTTTCCTATCAACATTGTCTATTTTCTTGCCTACATTCTCATTAACACTGTCAATTTTCCTATCAACACTGTCTATTTTCTTGTCTACATTTTCATTAACACTGTCTATTTTCCTATCTACATTCTCATTAACACCCTCAATTTTTATATTAACACCACTTATTTGGTTAGCTATTTGGATACTCAGTCCCTATATTAGTGCTCGCAAACCCTCTAACTCACTAGCCATTTTTCTTGTAAACATAAACTTATAACCAAAAATTTCCTACGTGATAAAAATTAACAACTTTGGTTAAATATCTCAACATCTACACCTAATTTTAACATAATATAAAACATTTAATTAATTTTCAATAATTGTCTCCATCCCACTTCTGACACCAGTGTTACAAGTTGCGGGCTAGGTACTTTTGGGGATGGAGGTCTTTGATGGAATAAAGAAAATAAGGCTAACCTACTTTATTTACAAGTGTATATACAAAAAATCTATTTTTATAAATATTTACAACAATAAATGTCAAACAGCACAAATAACTACTATTTACATAAAGGAAAAAAAAAACATCTACATAAGTTCTCTGTATATGGAAAGGCTACTAGTCACTCACAATGGTGGACCCAAAGAAATAATACCGAAGAATCTTTCTGGCCTAGAAACACCTTCTTCCTACTACTTGCTGCGGTCCCACTCGCTGGACGCCCTTGAACAGTCGTCGCAATCCAATACTCGTCACTATCACTTCAGATCACACTAGGCACCTGCCAGCAAAAACTCTCGCTTCTGCTGCAGCTCCCCCTTATATACCCCACCCTCCTTCTTCTCGAATTATCTCGGCGGGTCTCTGTTCTCCAACCTCCTGGAAAGATGTCGCTTCAAAGTCACGCACCACCCCGAGAGATAAAGAGGGAACAGGATCATTCCAGATCACGATATTTTCCCTCGGTTACCCGATACTGGGTGCAGGTGGTTATCATGGAGT
>PNEQ01027788.1:49414-98927 GCA_003012365.1 Medauroidea extradentata | reverse complement strand
ACAATTTAATACTTGATTATTTCCCTTCGCTAGGATAATTAATGCCTATACTAATATACAATTTGAAGTAATATTAAGTGGTGAAACATAACCCAAAACAACATTTTACTCACTAACATGCTTAGTTAGTTCACAATCACCAGCGCCGGGGAAAAGGGAGCATTTTCATGGTTCTGACAAATTTTTAAATTACTAAAAAAAGGTGTTTAACTAACTCAGAGCAGTTATCTCAGGGTTTGTTATTAAACATTTGCCACAATAAAACTGACACCACATCACTGATGTGAAAAATGCACAATAATAATATATATCCAAATGAGTTAGTCACACATTATTAAAGGCTCTCTGGTGATAGTGACTTTGACGTAATTCTGTAGCCTGTAGTTTATGGCGTACGTTCCTTGGAATTTTCTTGAACAATACCAGGACCCTTCGTTAAGAGCATATCCCACGTCGGAAGTTCTAGCTGCGGTTCTCAGTTATAGAAAATGAACTCAATCCAGATCTCTTCTAATATCATTTCTAGTATTCTTGTCCTTGTTTGAAGTTATTCCGAAGATACGTTCATTTCTCACCGTCTGCCAGACTAAACACACATTTTAGACTGTTTATAGCAACGAGGAATTTCACTCACAGTTCACACTTTATTCGTTGACATCAGCGCTTTTTAGAATTTATTGCTAATTTTTACTCATTTTACGTTAAACCAATTAAAATATAATATTTAACTCATTTTTAAACATTTAAAATTTCAAGTAACTATCAAATACCTCTAGTAAAATTCCGTAACACTAGTAAAGTTGAGCATCATTACAATATTAGCAAAAACAAAGTTATCATCTGTCAAAGGTACAAATTATCAGAATAATTTTACATTTCACAATAGTATATATATTTTTACTTATTTATTTGTGTGTGTATTGGAGCCACTTACAGCGCATCCCACCATTGAATATGTTTGTAAATCTCTGTTTGGTTGACATCGTTACACGATATTTAATGTTATTTGCTGTACTCTGATGACTCTGAGTAGAAACAGGAAAATTTCGCTAATTCAATTACCTACATGCTAGACTCCATTGTCCTATGTATACTCACGCCCCGTATATTCGTTCATTGTCTGCTGTTCCACTTAGCAGCAGCTAGTTGACTACTGGTCATAGCTTAATATGCATAGGAAAGTTAATTCTAACGTACAGGTCACTGAAGTCGTGAACTTTTCATGTCCTCAACTATTAGTAGTTATTAGAGCCATGATTATTTGCCCAAAATAATGTCGCACCACTCGGTTTCAATGCCTCATTACATGCACATCTGCAGCTCAAAATCGAGGTCAATGAAAAGATGTTCTTCCTTTCACTCGCCTTGTAATTTTACTGTAAAGTCACAGTCGTATGGTGTCACAGTTTACATTATTCTGATTAGTGGATTCAAAACAGATACCTGTCCGAGCAAAGTCGGTCTACCAATAAACACGAAGCAGAGCTTTCGATGTGTACGTAAGACATCGAAACTAAATGTTGCCAAAATCTTTTCGCGAACCAGTTATAAAATGCCGACATGCCAGCCTCAGAAAGATATAACTCAGGAAAGATTCTGTACTGGTGCCAAAGTCTGGACTTGTGTTGGCCAGTTCTTAAGTGTTTTAAAAAATGTGCACGAAAGATTGCACTCTAGATAAAATGTGGAAAGTCAAAAGTGTTCAGTCACATGTTATCAGTTAGCTTTACGTGGTGTAAAAAAATTAGTTGTTTATCATCCGTCTATTACCTACCCCAATTAGTACTTGTTTTGTTGAATCTACCATTGACATGCTGCAACTGGTGCAATGGTTTGGGCACTCGCCTCCCTGCAATGCGATCCAGGTTCGATTTACAGGCAGTAATTTTCTCATCTGTGAATAATGTCGGAAGATGCCGCTTATGGCGGGTTTTCTCGGTGATCTCCCGTCTCCCTTGCCTTTCTCATTCTGACGTTTAGGACCTCACTCAATGCAATCATTCACGGCAAGCAGATGCAACTGTCTTGTGGTTGTATCGGCATATCACAAACGTAAGATGTCATTGTTTATTTACATGCAGTAAGTAGACGTCTTTTGAAGGTTGGTTTCAAAAGCACTAAGTTTATGGTGTGACAGCTTTATACGGGTAACTGGAGACTGCAACATTTATTGGTTAAATGTTTTAGGCTAGTTTCCACATCTGTTTTTCCTCATGTTGCTGCCCACGCGAATAACCGTCGTTTCTTCTTTTCTACTGCCCCGACGCCATTGTTTTGTAGTTGTTTTATTGCCGGCGTGTCCTTCATAATGTGACTCTCACTTCGATCCAATAGAAAAAAATTTACTGAAACTTACACGTGGTTAAAATCTAACTTGTTCTAAAATCAAGTCGCGAAATTTTGCGGACCTTACGAAAAAGTTTGCATATAATAGAACATTTACGGTATTTTACACCGACATTCGAGAAATATACCACTTTCAAATATTCTGGAAAAATATTAAGAACCAAGATTATGAAAGCCTTGTAAATGTTCGCTTGTAGCGTCTAACTTTTTTGTGAACGTATGAAAGACATTATGTAAGATTACATAATTGTATTTTGAAAAAGTGCAACAATGTACCTCCGATTAGCATCAGTCATATTCGTTGTTATGATAGTAACAGTTATTTTGAACCACGGTAGGGTTTAGAACGCTCTGAAGTAGGCGAACGAAACGTGATTTAATATTAAGTTTACGGAAGCTTTAACTTTTGAAAAAAAAAAAAAAAAAAAACTGTTACCTTATCGTCGATCAAAATAATCTTCTTCCTCAGAGACTACAAAAATATTTATTTCTCTCGACTGGTACATCAAATATCGCTATATTTTAACGCAATGATAACTCTGACTGCAAAACATACAATCAAATAGTTAAAATGGGAAATCAGTATTAAAATAAATTAATTTTCGGATTGTTTAATTTATAGGACATGTTTTTAAATTACGATAATCTAAGTAAAATATATTAGGGCGACGCCTCCCTGGGTCGGTTTTGTACGTTAGGAGCTCACATGTGAAGAAGCAATAAGGGCGACATTGGAGCGAGCATCTAATGCTATATCGCCATAAGCCAAGAGCTGAACCAGCGTGCAAGATTCGCACCAATCCGCTTCAATCGAATACTATATCATTTTACTGCCGGAAAGTGGTTAGAAATGTTCTGTACACGTTTCTATAGGTAGTTCGGAATGATGTGAGCACTAAAGATTTAACCTTTGAAAAATATTACTAGCCGTCACTGCATATAATTGAATCGGGAATTTGCAAAAGGGACCAAGTCCACTTTTGAGCAAATTCAGGTTATACTAGATTTCGACTCTCCAAAGTATTATCTTGGCTGTCAGCAACAAAAGAAACCCAGTCCTATACAAGAAATACGTTAAGCGGACTAGTCCATGAATTTGCCAATAGCTCATTATTTTGTTTCTGACTTACATGATTGTAGTGTGACTTAGTAGTTTTTTCACTAGCATATACTAAGGTTCCAATAATCTACACCAAAGACATTATGCTTTATTTGATAATGCAATACATAACATCGCTTTATGGGTATAAAGTACTGGGTGGTGTTGTGTTTGCAAAATATGTTTCTATGTCTTGTATTATTAGTTTTTTTACTAGAATATGCCAACATTGCACTAATATCTACTAAAGACATTATTTTTTATGTGCCATTGTTAGAAAAAACGCTACTTATTTTTTAAAACGTATCAATTCCAATAACACTATTTATTTCTGAACAATAAAATATAAAAGCGTGTCTATGTATTTATGATTAATATTATTCCACACACACTAAGTTATCCATTACTAATAACCAGTTTCACTACCAGATCCACTATAGTAAGTTTTTTGTTGATTCCTAGCAATATACTCCTTGGACTTGGTACCTTTTGCAAATTCCGGATTCAATTCAACATCAATTATAGTTCCCTTAGAGCTCGTATGGTTCGCAGCGAATTTCCGTATGTAGTTCCGTATATTTACCTATTTAAATGCAACAATACTGAAATAAAATCAACTAAATTTTATATATTTGCGTTTTATACAATCAATTAACTATTTAATCAAATTATATAGGTTACTACCGACTGCACAATTTACCTTACACTCGCAAATATCAAGTGACGTGTCCAGAGAGGTTAGTCATTTTCCGTCGTTATCCATTATGCGTGGGAAGATACGAATTAGCTGAAAATGTAAATTTAGTAGGGCTGTTTTGAATGTTCACTTTATTCCGAACCGCCTACATGATACGGTTAGTATATTTTGTAGAGCAGCAGTCTCAAAAGGCAGTTCTTTATCCATGTTGAGTGACTACGAAACAGTGGTTTTAATGAGCAAGGTGTCTTAAGAGGGTTATGTACATGGCGCATGAACGATATTGTAGCGTGCTGTGTCTATTATTTTCTACTCGAAACCGCTAATTTAATTCGGAACGCGTTTGTGTACGGAAAGAGCACACACTTGAAATTATGTTCTAGTCAATTTTAAAATACAGCATGCTTATTAGAAACACGAAATGGCTAAAAACAGCTTTTCCCTTATACATCGGCTTCTTATCAATGACATTCCATCCTTGTAAGAAGCTTGTGTTTTATTCGCAAGTTGGCACAATAGGCATTCGCGGAATAGATTCGTTGCAAACCATGTTTACGTACACACACGTTTTCCCCCATAATATACCGAACGTATTCCTATTTCGAAATTATTTGCAAATTCATTTATTGCAGCCATTTCTGGCTGTCGTGGTATGTTGATTCGTTTTCTTTTTTTTTGTTATTTACTCGTGTTTGGTCTTTTTATGTAACAGCCGCCCTTGATGTAAAATTTCTTACTTTTAAGTCGTAATTTTTGTTTCAAAGTATAAATATAATGTCTTTAGGTACAACCAGTTTTATGTAAAAGTTATTGAAATATTTGTACTAAAATGGCTAAATGCCTTAAATTATATTTTTAAACAGTGAGAGAAACACAGTATAGTAGATTTTCTCTCACTATTTTAGAATACGTTTTAACAAGTAATGCAAATAAAGCGCAACAACGTTAGATCACGTAATACAAACATGCTTTCTATCAAAATACTTTTTTTATCTATACTATTAAACAAATATTACGACTTAAAACCAGGAATTTGTACATCAAGGGTAAAGTGAAATTTTAAGAAATGTTGCAACACGAGAGGCATTTCCTTAAAACGCAGTAACGAATGTGACACCGTGGTGTAATAATCACGTTAATTTTTGCAGCGTAAACGATTCGTTGTTTTTTTTTTTTTTTCACAATAATATTTTCAACAAGACTCTAGACAATTTACGTGTTACTAGCGAATGCTAAGGAAACAACCAAGCATGTTTCTAGCAAAAAATTCGTTTTAACAAGTATATAATTTTCAATGAAGTGTTGGTCGTGGTACAGCCACAAAAATATAGATATCACAAAAATTAGAATGTGTACTGACAGTAAAGTTTCTTCTTTGTCCATCACTGTTGCTTTTTTCCATGCGTCTTGTTACCTTATTATGTACCGAATGTAGCCTATTCCTATTTCGGAATTATTTTTAAACTTGTTGATCACAGCAATTTCTGGCTGCCCTGGTATGTAGAATAGTTTTTTGGTTGGTTATTTACGTTTTTATTTTTTTTTGTGTGTAATATTAGTATTTATCCGACTCTGCATCATTCGCTTGCAATGACAAATATCGAACAAAACAGTTCACTTTGTCACAGTTACCCATTGCAAATTGCACCCCCAATACAATACCAACATAACTCAAAATATTTAATTTTGAGGTTATTGCAGTCATCACACATACTTTCTGATTTTTGGATGATTACAGTTAAATATAAGCATAACACAGAATATGTTAATCTGAATAATAACTTCTATTGTTTATCATCATGTTGCATGCATAGCAGAAATGTTGATCTTGGCACTAATCTGCACTGTTACTTGGCAAATATGTTGAAAACAAAAGTATTTAATTAATATTTGTAATGTTTTTCTTGGCTATGTCAGTTTCACATTAGGTAGAGAAAACTATCCATTATTTTATTACATAAATAACTCAAAAATATTAATTTTTAGTTGTGTTGGTACTGTATTGGGGATGCGAAATATTCCATGATCGCAAATACTTCGACACTTGACTGGCATTGCGTAGTGTCCAGAGCCACGCAGAGCTATAATCTAGGAGAAGGCATGGGATGGTGAACTAGCAGATGTACGGTGGAGGGGCGGGTTAACATTTCAATTGCCCCGCCGGGCTCACAACATCTGCATACGCAAACTGCGCGCGTGGGAGGGGTGTGGCGGGTGAGATGTGAGGTTGGCTTGCCTGACTGCCGTGACCCGAGGCACGCGAATCCCGCACTAAGACTCGCCGCGATAACAAACCTCCCAGCTGCGCGTTCCGTTGCCTCCGCGGTGTGCGCCGTGCGATACGGGAGTCGTTCCGTTTTCATCTCGGCGGGCGTTAAAACTTTAAACGCTTTGCTCGAGTGCTAATAAGAGGCCCCGCTATTTCTCTCGAATTAATCTGGCTGCAGCCTAGACTTCTCAGTCCTATACATGCACTGGCAAAAGTAGAATATCCATTCATTACTAACCGTACATGTGGGTAGCACTTAATATAACTACTAATTGCGTACTCATTTATTACTAGCTGTTGCCCGCAACTTCGGTTTGTTATAAATGTAATGTGATATTATTCATGTATACCTATGTATGTATATTTATTTAGATTCAAAGAAAAGTAATTATAATTACATAATAATAGCAAATCTCATGATTCTTTTAACCGAATATAAAGCACAGCTTTTTGAGTCATGTATAGACTATGAACTCCAGATTATCTTAAGAAAATTGCAGGCTATTTATATGTGTGTTTAGTTTTAAATCTAATCAAAAACTATTTTGTTTCGAAATAATAAAAAGAATTAAAAAATAATATAAATTATTAAAAGTTTTGTATGAAATTTTTTTGCACTGCTAATTTCATACCTATGTGTTACAATGTCAACACTGATAATAATATTAAAAATTATGAAAACGTTATAAAAATATAATTTCTCCACACATATTATTTGTAGGTAAAATATTTCAAAATTCTATGTTGTGTAAAATGGTGTTGCGGCGGTCGTTTAAGAAGCATCGTTAGTTATATAGAAGCACCATTTTAGGATGCAAAGACAAAAGACAAATCTTTGTTTTTAGTAACTAAGTTTTATTACTGGAATATCAATACACTTTTAAAAGTATAAAGATTTCAGCGAAATTTGTAATTTGACTCAATTTGATTAAAAAATTACAAATATTTTGTTAAACAAATAATTCAACTGTAGTAACCTGGATACGTACTATATAAATATACACCTGTACTAAACACCTTTGAGTAACTTTTTCATTTTGAGAGAGAAAATCGACTACATTCGTATATTTTCCTGTATTTCTCTTCTACACTCACAGGCTCCCTTCCTGACAATGTCTACCTTGGTTTCCACCCTCAGTGTGTCTTCTCAGACGATAACACACCCAGCTGTTTTTCAAATTATACGTCCGTCTGCAGCTAGCTCAGCTCTCGTTTATGTAGGAACGCTCCTTAATGCCTAAGGGAATAATACATTCTAGGAACGCTAGTTAAATACTCAACACAACATTTCATGAAACCGGTCTCACATGTCGCCACACGCCGCTCACTTTACCCTTAAAAAGGTCAAATAATTTGTTTGTAAAATTACAAAGGTAAAGCTTGTAATACTACAAAGGAATACTAACTGTTCCTGGGGTGAATTTTTATTTTTTTTTTTGTAAAAATGATAAGGCGTTTCCTTGCAGCTTCATAAATTTTAGTAAATTTACCATAATTTTCCTTGTGAAATGATTTCTTTATAAAGATACAAGGATTCTCCTTTGTAAAATTAAATAGGGAAAATTTGTATTCTACCGAAATCACAGTTTTGCGGAAATTACATACTTATACAAAATCACATATTTTGTAGCATGTTTTTTTTTTAATAAAATGAATTTTCATATTGAATACATAAATAAATTACATTATCACTTAACATATTGTAGGTACAATATTTACAAATAAACTACGTCACTTAGCATGTAAATCAAGGTGGTCTAGGGGTGGCTGACCCCCCATAGGTCAGTTGGTTTAGCGGCCGATTTTGGTGCGAGGGATTCTGGGTTCAATTTTCAGGTCCGGCTGGGTGTGAATTTGGGTTCGTCCAAATGGTTTCAAAAATTGTCTATAAAATTTTCTCACGAAAGATACTTGAGGTTAATAAAATAAGTCACATTAAAGAGAAAAATTTTAAAAAAATGTGGTATGATGCGTAGTACCTATGCGGCAATGTGGGTTCGAATCCAAACGCATCTTAAATAGTTTTTTTTTTTTATTTTCAAATAATTTTCGTGTAACATTTATTTTAACTTTATTTAATATATCATTTACATGTCATAAATAAAACTAGTATTTAAAATTTAATTTCTTTCTTGTTGCACGTACAACTACAAGGCTATTTATTCCTTGTAATTTTATAATCATTTAATTTGTATTTTTTACAAAGACTATATTTGTAGTAATACAAAGAATTTCTTTGGAAACCGGATTTCCAAAGACTTCCTATGTAAAAGTACAAACATATTTTTAAAGTGCGAAGTGGAAAGTTATGACTTATTTAATAACATTACGTCCAAGACGTCTTCTCGTGTCCTTGTAAGCAATTGATCGACGAATTAATTCTTAAGTATTTCGACGAGGTGGCCCGGCGATACGCCAATATCTCTACCCGATCTCACAGTTACTTCTCTACTTCAAAATATCTACGTCGTCTCCAACACCAACAACTTTTTGGCTGAAGAAAGTCTTCCCAGTTTCCTGCAACACTCGGGAACGCCTTTCAGCCAGTGAGAACACATAACTGCTAAGCTCCGCCCCTCGTTTGTAGAACGTAACACTACACTTGACCATCGTTTAATTCTATCTTCTAAATTTGTCTTCATTTTTACTAATTTAATTTAGTAAATTACTTATTTTGTCTAACACTAAATATTATTTAAAATGTATAGCCAATTTATATAAAACATAGATAATTAAATATTATAAGTAGAAGAAACCTCCGCCTCTAGACTTACAGAAGTTATATACATTTTTTTTGTCTTGCTACTGGACAAGCGCCTGGTGGCAAGCATCCAAACACTGCTACAAGATAATCTCTAAAGCCATCCTAATCTGCCCCATATCACCAACGACACCACCTTATCCCGCAACAAATTCCACTCCCTGACCGTCATTACCAGCATCGACTGTAGTCCCCGCCCCGTTCTCCGCCAGACCCGCTGTATCTATTTACTGTTGTTGTCTCTACCCCATATATCCGGCCTTTTCTAAATGTTCAGCTAGCGCACTCCATCCTCCGTCCCGCCTCAGTATCGTATACATCCTAACCAGTCTTTCCACCCTTCTCCTATCCTTCAGCGTGTTCCATCCCATATCCCTCACCATCACATATGACCTGAAATTACTTTCAATCTCCCCATCCTGCCTCTGCCTTCTCCACTTACCCTTCACCAATTTGGCTGCCCTTCTTTGCACCTTCTCCAGTTCCTTCACCTCCACCTCAACAATAGGGGTCTCACTCAGCTGCAGCGTACTCAAGATCAGGCCGGACTATGGTGTTGTTGGTGTTGTAGGTTTTCTCCTTTACCTCCGGGCTGGTCCCCCTTAATATCCTACCCAACATTCCTAGCACTTTCCTACCCATTGCGAACACTCTCTGAACTTGGCTCAACCACCCAATATTTTCATGTAGAACTACTCCTAGGTACTTATACTCGGATTCCTCGCCTACTTCCTGCCCTACCCAACATTAGACTTCCCTACTCTTTAGCCTTTTCCTTGTAAACTGCACGAGTTTTGATTTCTAACATTTATCTTCATTTTGTTTTTTATTTTCAAGTGTCCACAGCCTTATCTGCTCAATATCTTCCTGTAACTTGTTCTCGCGTCCTACCACTGAATAAAGCACACAATCATCAGTGAATAATCTTATTCTGCCGGTAATCTCCAAACCTATATCACTAACCATTATTGTAAACGATTTCGGACCTAGCACACTCCCCTGAGGCACCCCTGAAGAGACCTTTCCCTCAATTGACACAGCAACCCTGACTTTCACTCTCTGAACCCTTCCCTTGAGGAAAAGATCTTATCGACCCTACTAACTTCTTGTCTGTCTTTTGAGTAAGTTTCACATGAGGCACCTTGTCAAACGCCTTTTCAAAGTCAACAAAACCGGCATCCACTTGTTTTTCCTCACCAGCAGCTTTCACTAGGTCCTCCAACAGACCGGCCAGTCAATGCGGGCAGACGGTAAGGGGTATTGGAAAGAGAATATGTACGTGTAACCAAAAATAATGTATTAAACAGTTCAGTCAATTACATAAGTGATATTACAGTAAAGTATATGTTCTTAGCATTCTACCTGACCAAAAATATAATCGGGAAATATTCGCACCATTGCGTTTAATGCTATCGTTCGATTACAACTTATCTGTTCTTCAATGAAAATTTTGCAAACGTAACAGCGCAGCCATTTTGAAATAATTCTGTGTAAAAATATTTCTTTTTTTTTTCTGAAATTGTCGCAATTCCTTCTGAATCACGTGTGTGCTGCCACACATGTGTCGGTTGACACGTCATTGGTAGGGATAATGCTATATCGCGAAATTGTTTTGTGCCAACATACTCTTGAAAACACTACGGTTAGTTGCAACACATATGTTTGGGTGATATACGTCTGCCACAGCGTAGCTGTCTGCCGACCAGTAACAGGTATATGGTTTCTTATTGGCTAATTCAAATAGCGTAACCATTCCACGTACAAGCGAAAGCAAGTAATATTAAGGTAAAGCTGAACGTACGTTGAAACTCAGCAAACAGTCAAGCGTTCCCGTGATAAACTCTCTAGCCATTGGTCAAAATTGACCAGTAATGCACATTGGAATATTAGCTGGGCGTGACCATTTTGGTGTGGACTAATAGGATAGCAGTAAATTGTATTACAGAATCCAGCACTAAATTGAACATACCGAACTTCGTATGTTGCGTTCCGTGAATTTCCACGATAACATTTTTGCTCCAGCTAGTTTCGTCGTCTTACGCGTACATCTGCAGCTCTGCTCCAAGGTCAGAGACTGGATGTTTCTTGGTGCCCTGCTCTGAAATCCCTGACGTGTGGTGTTGCAGGAGCCTTGCTCTGACTGATACAGTGAAACAAGAAACGTCTCTGCATACTGTACACACACACTGCCAATAACTATGAATCAAAGTCGATGATGTGCACTTTAAGACACTAACGCAACATGGTTAAAAATAAAAAGATTACCTATTCAGACGTATGAAAAAGACTAGCAAATTTTCATGATATGGAAACATTAAATTTAAAAAATAATCGGTATACAAGCATAAATTATTTGAAACTAACATATTTATACTAGTTTTCAGTACAAAGTTATCTTATCAGGAAAAAATAATTATTGTTACTGAAAAAAAAAAAAATTGTAGCAAGTTATGTTGCGAAGAAAAGAATAACGTGACGTATGAGTTTTGCAACTCTTTGCAGCTCCACTCAAGCAAGGTTCAAATGTTCCACATCCGAGGTTCTCTTAAACTTCAGAGAACAAGCATACCCGTAAAGTGTAAAAGCTGGTACACAAAAACATTTGAGTGCACAATTCTGTTACTTTAAGTATTTCATTAATATAAAATAGTCTACAAATGTAAAGTAAAGGCAGTGAGACGAGTGTACCATCTAAGTCAGCCTACATAAAACTGCTAGTTTTACGCCTGCAGTAATTTCTGCCACTTATGTTAATACTTACGCCTGTTTTATACGTTATGCATCACTTGAGGGGAATTTGTGTGCTTGGATTTATTCCTACCTTTCTGTTGCATGTATGGCTGAGGCACGGTGAAGATTGCAGGCGAAGTACGATGGCTATTCCAGCGTGGCGACCCCGATTTTCTCATCTTAGCTTCAAGACTTCGTGCAGCAAATGACGCAGGGCGTGTTTGCTGCTGCACTCCACGTCTTCGCTAACACTGGTTGGTCGTGATGACGTCGGTGCGCTCGGCTCTCATTGGCTTGATATGGCCTGTGTGAACCCCGTGTCGGAGCTTGCCGAAGATTGCCGAAGCTCGGAGCTGTTTTGAACGCCTGCTGATTTGGCAACGTCGTCAGGGCGGGAGCTACGCTTTCCAGGATTGTCAATTGCGGTTGTGGTTCATGGTGTTGCCGCATGTCCGCCTTGGCGCTGCGGTTTTAATGACCTTCTCCAAGGACATTAAAAATGCTTCACCATTGGTCAAGAAACTTAGGGAAGGTGATAGAGCTGGTATTAATACTGGCACAGGGAAAGTCAGAGATGGCCGGGTGTTATGATGGGCTAAGTTATGTATTCATTTTATTTGGAGTAGACTGTTCCTACGCCCGAGGAAGGTTCTATGTTATGTGTAGGGGATTTATGGTTGAATGTGCGGTCACGCAAAAATTAAGGAGTGCTTGTCTCGTGTTCGCGGGGCCGAAAATCAAGTTTGTTCGCCCCGTTTCTTGGCAGATGGTTGGTTTGCTTATCATTCGGGGGTATGTTTGCAGCCTGTCATTTCAGAAGTATTATGCCCATGTTTGGTGTGCTTTTTTCTTGGTTTTTTTTCGGGCTAGTAACAGATTCTTATATTTTCTTTGTTGCTTGAGAATTAATTGTTAGATTCGTTAGGAAGTTTATTTGAAGTCAATATGTGCTTGTAGTTAAGTTTTCTAACCTTTACTGTAATCTGGAAAAGGTTGAATCAGACTTTGATTAAACTGTGTTTTTCTTGGAGTTGCTATTTCAATAATGTACGGATTATCATATTTATATACTTCATTGTATTATGCTTGTGTTTTGCCCTGTTGGCTTTTGTTGTACCTGACAATTTTTCTAGTCACTTTTGTTATTGGAAATGTTATACTGTTCTATTGTATTATTATTTAAGGACATAATTTATATAAAAAAATTGTGAAAGTTTTCCCCACACTAACAAAAAAAACTAACCTTATATTTTAATTATCTTTTGAAATTTATTTCTAGCACTCCTATAGCTACCATTGTATCTGCAATAAACTTGTTTACCTTTTTAATTTGTATTGAACCCTAGGATTCAGGGTTTCAGTTGTTGAAAAACAATTGAGAATAAATAAATAAATAAATATATAGTGGGAATTATTACTTTCTAAAACATTTTAGGGTTTTCTCGGGATTTTCCTTTTCCCCGCCCCTTCATTCCGGCGCTGCTCAATACTCACGTCATGCCACCCTTCACCAGTGCTAAAGACCTCGATGATGAGCGCTGAAACATCTCCCACTGTAAATCATTACATATTTTCCATAAGAGCATGCTTGGTACATATCCCGAAAATATTTCTGAAATTAATCGCATTTTTAAATATTTTCTAAAAAAAAGCAACACCATCTATTCATGAAGAACCTACAGTTCACCTACGAATACATTACAAGTGCAATTGTTAAGATTTACCGAGTAGAGATTTTATACATATTTGTTTAAGCTTTCATGAAGTCGCAGTACTGCAATATAATTCATCTAAAAAAATCCGGCCTCATTAACTTTGCATTCAGCTTATCTGAAGTGTAAAGTCGAGGCTGCTTGACTTATAGCTTTGCCGATTAATTTTGCTGGACTCCATAAGAAACCACGCATTGAAAGATACCGTGAAGTCAAATGTCAAAGTTTAATGCTAAGATTTTTAAAATTTTGTAACCGCCTTTAAACACGTGGAGAGATATATTGTTAAATAGAGAGCAAACAAGTTTATGGCACGATGAACTTCTGCAGCGAGCAATATTTACTGGCAACATGTTTTCTTTCATTTCCCGGGAAAGGATTTCATTTCAGCATCGCAAGCGGCTCGGTAACTCGCTGTATTTCATCCACGGGACAAATCTGTCTCGGAGCCTGTGCTGGATACATGTCCCCGCCAATTCTAGAAACTGTTTCGGAGACGGGACGGACCAACGTTTGGAGACGGAGAGGATAAAAACAAACAAAAAACCGAGCAGTAAACACAAGAATTGCGTGAGCTCCGGCGATATAAATCTCTCCTCGAGGTCTTATTTCTCACTTCGTCTTCATCCCGACCTGCTTCGCCGACAACGTTTGGGCGAGTGAGAACTCGCGGTGTTGAAACGGAAGAAAATCTTCGAGGCAACTGACCGTCACAAAATTGAAATTATTTTCTCTTTTACAAGGGACGTCATAGGAAAATCAGTTGCGAAAGAAGTTCCTTGTAAAACTACAGCGGATCTTCTTGTAAAACTCCTCATATATATTCGTAAAACTACATGGTATATACTCGTATTTGTACTTGCAATAATGCTGAATATCAAGTTCAAACACTTATTTACTTAAATTATGACACTGAAATAATAATTGAATAACTTTTGAATAAATCGAATTAAGATAAAATTATTTTGAAAGAAAATTTAAAAGAGATTGGTGGAGGCAATCAGATTCAAACCCGCAGCCTAGCACTTAGATAATAAGCATCTTACGCTTACACCATCTTCAGTTACGTAATACCACTTTTTAATGTGTATATATTCAAAATACATTTCAGTGACACAACTATTTCTATTTTGAAGCAGGCAGTTAGATTTAAAATTCACTTTATTCCAGATAAAATTATTTTCTAAGGAAGTAATGATTTTATAACTGTGCCATTTCTGGCGAACTGCCGATGTTGGCAGAATATAAATTTTCCTAATATTTTACAAAGAAATCCTTGTAACTTTATATACATACAATTTTGCAAGGAATATTTTTGTACATTTATGAAACTACAAGGAAATACTTCAAAAGTTTTACAATAAATTTTACAGTGTAGGAGTTTTCAAACGAAGTCCTTTGCAGAATCACAAACTTTTCCATTGTAGCTCCATAAACGAATGATTTTAAAAAGAAAACCTTTGTAATTGTATTACGATTTGTAAAAGAACAACAAAAATAGTTCTAAATTTTACAAATATTTTTTTTTGAATAAATGCCTTACGTACGCTCAGGCTTTTTAATAATCGGCGTAAGTCAAAATATTAGGTTATTTATTTTTCGCGTTGTTTTTAAATTCTAAGAAGAATAATGTGTCATTTCTTATAGTAAATTTAATTCTATATTTCCGTGCGGTACAGTGCAATCATCACAGTTTAATTTTTCACGTATGTATAGTTATGGCATAGTTAACACAAAAAAAATAGTTTTTAATATTTCTAATTTGCTGGATTAATTGCGGCCTGAATAAACGTTAAAAAAGCTCAACTGCAATGCTTCTACTGTAGAGCAAGAGAAAAAGAATTAACGCTATGATCGTACAAGTTTTACATTTACTTCTCAGGCTTTCGTAAAAACGAAAAATAAAATAACCAATAATGGTTTCTAATGCCGGGCCTTAAGCAGGCTGCCTGAGTGAGTTTACTTTGCTCGTACGAGGTTAAGGTTAAGGTTGAAGCAGCCATGAAACACGTCTAAATCTAGCTTCTAGGCACAAGTTACTGAATTATAGTGTGGCGTCTGTCGATAACTCGCCCTTATGAGACATCCAGCAGTCATCGTGTAATATCAATTACAAATGTGTACTGTAGGTACCTGTGGTCTTATGAAGATTTTAACCAACATTTTCACACCTATTTTAGCCCACGATAAAACTATCCTTACAGTATTCTTTAAGGGTGAGTGTTAGATAATCTTACTGCATTTTCAGTTTTAGAGCCATAACATTTATTCATATTTTATTACCAAAATTTTCTCTTCGACAAAGCATAGGATATTTTTTGGTAAACTGCTTAACACAAGTAATAATGTAATCTTTTATTAATTTGTCATGCAAAATCATCGAAAGAGGTAGGTTAACTTTGTCGAAGAAAAATTTTCATAATACACTTAAGGCCATGCCCGGTAGTTTTTTTCACGTTGGTGCAAAAAACTCAAAAAGTTTTCAACCAAATGGGTTGAAAAAAATTGAGAGCGTGTGAAGTCATACTATGCACAATTATATGTAGGCTTTTAAAAAAAATGAGTCGTTTGCCAGTAAAAAAAAATATTTTGTGCCATTTTGGCTTATTTTCATGCTAAAATATGTGATACTTTGGGTGCAAGAATCTAAAAATCCATTATGTTCATTGCAACGGAAAAATTCAGATAGAAACTTTGATGTATTAGTGACAAAACAATGTAGCGATTTTGAGATAGAGATATTAGTTCATTTTGGAAAAATTATTTTCGAAATCACTGCAAAACTACCAGGCATGGCCTTAAAATAAATGTTATGGCTCAGAACCTGAAAATAAAATAAAATAATTTACCCCTCCCTCTTTGAAAAGAAATGAGTATTAAAACATGTAACGTTGACTGTACGATGTTCCAAGTTAGACATCAATCACGAACGTTGAGCAGTTTCAGAATTAACGTTTTTCGGCCTAAGCTATGCACGCTGTTAATCGACATGATCAGGCGGCCATCCTGCTGCATGAGCCTGAAATGCGTTGCAGAATGTTACAATGACTATTATTATTTTTTTTAATTAGACCGCTGTTTCCTTTTAACAGGGTTTTTCCGAAAGTTTTTTTTTTTTTGCAATCTTAATTGTTAACATTTTGAAAACTGATTTTTATATGAAGCCGAATTTTTTTAAAGCAAAAGTTTTTGCAAACTGACGAATTTAAGAAACTTTTACTGTTGATGATTGACAAAATTATATAACTTTTTGTTCTTAAAAAAATATGCTTAGTAAAAAAAAGACAATTTAAAATCCGTCTATGTATTGGTGTTATGTTATATGTTTAAATATAATAATATTCGCCAAAATTATGCTGTGTCGTTATAAGTTTAAAAAATTTAGGAATTTTCAGGTAAATTAAAACGGTTAAAACTGCTTGTTTATACTGCCATACGTAAAAAAAAATACAAAAAAATATATACCTAAATATATATTGGGCTTTAAAATGTATTTCACACAAAAAAAAAATTAAGTAGTCAGCGCTTTACATCTCAAAGGAAAGAAAACCGCAACGCAATTTAAGTGAGTGGCAGATGCAGGTTTTAAGAAAGTTCGTATGCAGACTTAATACAAAAAATTATACGGCATTTCAGAGTAAAATATGCACATCAAGTTCTGCACACCATATGGCTGCCATGGTAGGTTTCGCAGCTTTTCATGTGGAAATTAAAAAAAAAAAAAAAAAAAAAAATATGAGGTTTCAGTTTTTTTTTTTTTTTTCCAGTTCTGTGACTTGGTCTGAATGAAAAGTAATACATTTTTGAAATAAAAATATAATTAACGAGTTGAATTTCCTCAGTATTTGGGCAATTTACATAGTATACTATATAGCTGCTATTAAAAGTGTTTTTAAAACAAAAAGTTACCATAACTTTTTTCGTATTTTAAGTAATTATATAGTTTAATTTAAAATGAGTGAGGAGTTCACGGGAATTGACAATTTTATTTATTCGTGTGTAATCTTCCGAAATTGAGGAAATTACGAAACTTATTACATTGACACTCCAAAAATAAAGATTGTGTTTCAAACAGACAAAGAATTTGCTTTAAATTATGTCAAACATAACCGAAAATACAACAGCACATGTACTTTATATACTCTTCTAAATGTAAAATAATCTTTCAGAAATCAAGACTTGCATGGTTAACTATATAAGAATAAAATTTGGTTTAGATAGGTTTTTGTGCTCTCAAAATATCACACACAATGTTAATTCATATCGTACTACCTCCCGAAACGACCAACCTACAACAAACCATGCTAACATCATACCATTTTTGATAAACTGTCAAATGTAAAGTTTAGCTATTATTGGTGTCGTAGAAGCCGAAATAAGATATTGTGATTTTATATATACACTCTTTCTGTCTTCCAAAATGGTAGCCCGACAACAACATATCCTATTAAATTCTAAGTTTTGCCTATGAACGGTCAAAGTAAGAAATAATTTGTTCTAAAAATATAAGTGAACGAACGTAATTCATGTGATGACCTAATGCAATTTACTTTCGATTGATTATTGGCGGTGTCGAACCATATTTCCAGTGTTTCACATGTGTGAATAGTGTCAAGCGATGTCGTTGTTCGGCTGGTGTTCTCTGTGATCTACAATTTACCCCCGACATAAGGCCTCGCTCTAGTTTCGCAGTTGTTTCGAAAAAAAAAAAATTAACGCAAATTCATTCTTATAGTTTAAAGACATGTATCATCGTTCGTATCTGAATTTTTCTGTTGTAATACACCAAACGGATTTTTAGATTTTTTTCCCCCTGAAATATCACTTATTTTGTGACAAAAATAAGCCAAAATTAAACAAAACAATTGTTTGCTAGCAAACGGTACATTATTTTACATAAAAGGCTCCGGCAAAATTGTGTATCGTATGACTGTCCACTGTCTCAAGTTATTTCAAAGCATTTGGTTAACAAAATATTGGAGTTATTTGTAATTGTTTGAAATACATGAAAGACGATGGCCTTAATATTCCGGGGCCGCCCCAAACTAACTTCACGTTATCCCTCATCAGCGCTAAACCCCCACTTTAGTGACTAATCAAATGCAGAATTCACGTTATTTTCTGGCCGCAGATTTGACTACAAACTTATATCGGCTATTTCGAGGTGTCGTGTTGGCAGACATGGACGAGGTTGGTCGCGGAGAACGCGTCTAACCGACAGTTAGAGTGACTAACATTCTGTAAAGTGGACACACGCGTAACTGATATTTGCGAAGAATTTTGGCAGCACTTTGTTTCAAATTCTTATGTGCAAATTGGCATTTCTACTTCGTGGCTATTGGAAGCGTATCCTTGTGTAGAGGAGTTACTTATCTGACACTACCTATCAGAACAAGGTAACTGCGACACTACACGCATAAATAGAGGTACGTCAATTTCGCGGATTCATCTGGCAGCAGCCTAGACTTGTCAGTCCTATACACCCACTGGCCACAATCGATTATCTATTGGCTTATAACCGTACAAGCAGGTAGCAAGCGATAGCACTTCGCATGGTTTCCTTATTTACTACTGGCTTGAAGTAGACGAACGCGTTTCGTAACAGCCGCCAGCAAGTCACAGACATGACAATTAAGAGGGGTTGATCCCTGTCAGATCGGTTTTACGGTTTTTCTAATAAATCAGGGGATAGACACATTGTTTTACTTTTTTCACGCTGACAAGGCATAGTTTATTGTTTCATTCACTTTTTGGAATCCATATGGCATCGTTTCTGTAAATGTTGCGGCCTCTGTAGTCGCTCCCGTAAATAAAGCAATATTTCTTTTCCAGCTGTTTCCCGTCGCAAAATAATGAATATATTATGGTTACAGCAATTACAGAAAATCAATTAAGTTTGTATCTATGCCTTGTCGTGACAATAATTTTGATATGTCGACTGGAATACAAGTTATCGAGAAGAAACACATAAATCCAAGATGGTAGGGACCAATACCCCTTAAGTACACACAATTGGCGTTCAACCTAACCTGGAATGTATCAGCGAAATTTACGTACCTCTACGCATGAGAGTTAGGAACAGTCAACCAATGGCTGCGAAGCAAAGCTGTACAAATGCACGCAATGTATCGAAAGTGTGGTGAAAAAACTTTACGCGGAAATCAGGGGTCACTATTACGTAGATGCTCGTACCAAACGAAATAGCAGAGTATGTTCCGTTACGTACAGCGCTGTCTAATATGTAGAGATGATGGCATATCGCGAAAATGTTTTGTGCCAACATACCCTTGACGCTGTAGTTAATTGCGACACATTAGATTGGATGATGCACGTCTGACACAACGTAGCTGCCCAATAGCAGGTATCAAATATTACAGTAGCAAGATTCTTATTGGCTCAGTAAAATAGGGCAACAGCTCCACGTTCAAAAGAAAGCCAGTAATCTTCTGGTAAGCTTAGCGTGCGCTGGCCCAGCAAACAGTCAAGTTTTCCCGCGGCAAACCATCATATGCTGGGTTTCGACGCTCGTTTAGCTCACCAGGAAATTACTCGCTTCCGCTCGTACTTGGAGCTGTTACCCTATTTGACTGAGCCAATAAGAATCCCGGTATTGCAATATTTGATACTTGTTATTGGTCTGCAGACAGCTACGATGTGTCTCATTTAACCATACGTGTTACAAGGAACTGCATTGTTTTCAAGGGTATGTTGGCACAAAAATTTTTAGCGATGTTCCCATCATCTATAACTAGAGGCACGATTATTTCGCGTTTTCATCTGGTAGCAGCTTAGACTTCTCAGTCCTATACAGGCACCGGCCACAGTCGAGTATTCATTGGCTTCTTAGCATACAAGAGGGTAACATGTGAGTTGATTTCCTTATTCCTTACTGGTTTGCAGTCGTCAAATGTGTATCAAAACTACTGTTGTCCGATCACAGTGATGACAGAGAAGTATGCGTTGTTGGCGTTGAGCCTGTTCTAGAATCAATACGCGTAATAATCGTGCCTCTATCTATAACCAATGCCTTTAAGGACTTGGGCCCGAGTTTCTGAATATATTTTTTTTTTAATGCACACGAGAGTTGATATCGTAAAATCACTTCGTTTTTTTTTTCTTTTGCGAATTGGTTTTACTATGCAATGTAATTTTCCTAGACAAACTGTATGGTGAGTAGAGATAATTTATCAATTAAAAGGAAATTTTGTTAATTAACTAATCAGCTACTATTTTGCAGTCTTCTGACTCGACAAAATTAGAGTATGCAGTTTAAATCAGCCGTAACAAAGTTACGAAGCGATTTTACAATATCTGCTCCCATTTATGTTTTAAAAAATAATTGTTATTAAATGCGAAGAAACTCGGGCCCATGCCCTTAAAGAGAGTGTTCAGAAAGGTAACCAGAAGAAACTTGGGAAGTTCCACCGTCGCAGTAGGACGTACTCGTAGGCCAGGCAGCACGAAGGTTCGTGCCTAAGGTAGGCGGTACGCGGGTTAGGTATACCCCTCAGGCGCGTGGGTGGATTGATCGGGTTATCACGTGCCAGTTCTGGCTGCTGCATTCCCACCCCCCTGGTAACCAGGCCTAACAGACCTGCACCCCTAGTGGCCCGCCGGCGAACTGGCCGCACTGTTTACTCGGCAAACACAACAAGCAGTGCCGAGCAAACATTGGCTCTGCGTCTCGATACAGTCAGCTTCTCGCCGCTGCAACGGCCTGAGATCTGTTGCACTGCCTTGGACGCGCGAGGCACGTGGCAGTGTGGGACTGAAAATATTTACGTTTTCTGAGGGCATCAAGATAGAATTCCAGCAACTGCAGGTTTATGTCACTTGGCCCAAAATGTAAAATGAAAATCCTTTGAAATCCAGTTGCGAAAGAAATTCCTTCTAAAACTGCAATGGTTCTTTCAGTACAAAAAAATACGTGTATGATTGTAAAATTTGCAGGTATAGACTTGTGTATGTACCTGCAATAAGGAAACTATTGCATTTAATTTGCTCATTTTACTTTATTAATGACACTAAACTCATTTACTAAGTACCTTTTAAATAAATAAAATTTTCATTTAATTATTTACAAAAAAAGCAACAACAAAATCCACATGGAGTACTCAGATTAGAACCTGCAGCCTCGCGCGTATATATACGCATCTTGCTCTCAGACCATCTTGACTTACGAAGTATCTTACTTTTTTTATTTATATACATCCAATGTACAGTTCAAGGTTTCTATATTTTGAAGCATGTATTCAATATGGAAATTTATTTAATTCACAAAGTTGCTTTCCAGAGGATGTGATTTTTGTATAACTATGTAATTTCCGGTGACCCTACGGTTTGGTAGACTTTTAATTTGTCTTTGTTTACAAAGTGAATCCTTGCACCTTTATAAACAAATAATTTTACGAGGGTAATTTTATAAATTTACAAACGTTTGTACACGTACAGTAATTTTGGCAAACATTTATTTACAGCTCATAGGAGCTGTCTATGTATACATGAATGCAATTGCAGCATTACAAACTTTACCATTGCAATCTTATAAACAAATAACTGTACAAAGAAATTATTTGTACTTTTACAAAGATTTGTACAAATAAAAAAGGAAAAAGCCTTTGTATATTTTAGAAACAATTTATATACATAAATTGTTTTTAAATTTACACAGATTTATGTATATTAATTATTTCTAAAATTTATACGCATTTTTTTCCTTTGCTCTTGTACATATCTTAGTAAAAGTACAAAGAATTTCCTTGTTAATAAATTTGTTCATAAACTTACAAAGGTAAAGTTTGTAACACTGCAATGGCATTCGTGTACATACAGACGTCTACTTCAGAGCGTGAATTTGGCATCTTTTACAGGGCACTGTGACTGTAATAAAGGGAAAAATAACTAATTCGTGTCATATTATGTGGCATTACTAGGGACCTTGAAGTAGAGACGCAAATGTGCACATAATACGTTGAAATTTGTTGGCGTAAAAAATTTTTCATCAAAATACTGGTTCTGCGTAATATGTACCTTCCGAATGGACGGTGTTGAAGTGTGCCACAGCTGTTATTTTTTACCTGAAACATCTTAATTAATTCTCATTGCGTTCATCTAAGAAAATATCACTTAATTAAGACAATAATTATATAATTTAAAGTTGCAGTAAATTACTTGCTATCATGATTATATAGTTCTTCAGAACAACTGAAAAATGATTTTTAAGACTGCTGCACATCCGAAAATGCCATCCCAATGCATTCACGGAAAACGAGAAGCATTTGTTGATCTTTACAACGTACAAACCATGCATATAAAATAGTGTTATCGTTTTAAATACCACAGGAAAAAAAGCTTCTGCACTCTAGTTTAGCGACTTGACATTAGAGGCGATACACTTATCGTCTAGTGTGGTGATCTGACCCTTATCAATCCTCTGTTCTCACGCAGTAAAGCGCAGTGGCCAGAACACTCAACTCCCACCAAGGCGATCCGGGTTCGAGTCCAGGCGGGACTGGTACCCGGATTTTCGCATGTGGGAAATCGTCCCAGACGGTGCCACTGTTCGGCGGGTTTTCTCGAGGATCTCCCGTTTCCATTGCCCTTAATTCTGACGTTGCTAATTACTCTCAACTTTTCACCCCTTACAAGCGCTATATGTTAAGGGCGTTCTACTGGAGAAAAATAAAAATTTTGTATTTTTATAATGTAGGGTTACTGTTGTAAACATTACTTGAGAGTACATTTTCCTCTAACGAAAAAAAAAAAATAGATCAGCCAGTTTTCCCATAATGGCATTTTAAAGTCACAATTTGAATATTTTTGCGTCACACAAAACTTGAAAAACAGTAAACATAATAAAATAAAAAAAACATCAAATCTACGTGTTATGGTCTGCGGCTTGAAGCATATAAAAACCCATTACAAACTATTTTTGTATTTAAAAATTTTGCTAAAATGTACAAGAAAATGAGAAAATTTTCTAATTTTTTTAAAATATTATTTTTTTCTAGTGGTTTTTACAAACTTCAAACAGTAGCTCAGTAAATGTAGTTACTATGTAAATTATTTCAGTTTTTTGTGTTTATTGGTTTTCAAATTTTGTGTGAAGAAAATGTATGAAAATTTTACTTTGAAATGCCATTATGGGAAATACTGGTTGAGCTATTTTTTTGTAATAGGAAAACGTATTCCCGAGTAATGTCGATAAAACTAACACCATTACATAAAATATAAAATTGTAATTTTTCCCTACTCGTACACACCTAAGTGCTGATCAAAATCTCTTCACTCACTCACGCTTGTGCACTTTATTTTAAAACCGGCACACGGGTCACTTACGTAACAGCAAAGTACTACAGAATTCTATGCGTGCAGCCAACATATTTCGCGTAGTACTACGACTATCATTCAACCCGATTTTACGCAGACAGAAGCGCATGTAAGGGCGTTAATGGATTACTTCGATATCATGCTTCATCCAGCGCTAAGGAGTGCCGAGTGAAAATGGAAAAGGTCTGGGATATTTCATCCTTCGTGGTACGTTGCTTTCTCCTTTTTTCCCTGTCCTCTTTTATCGCCGCTTTTACGTTCATAATGTAACGAGGGTAAATGGGGTAGGTGGGACATTTCCAACTTCAACGAGTAGATTTCAACATTTTTGTCGACTATGCGATCTAAATTTCCCTGTCTTTTAAGTAAAAAGGAATGGGAACTTCGCAGTATTTTTATGACAAAGATATTCCAATAATTATCTCACACAAGAGAATATGTTATTGTGAAACTCTCAAAATTCACTGGTTTTAAAATAGTATAGTATGTATTCTATAGATAGTAATGGACGATTTGAGCTAAACACCCTCTGACGTCACAACGCAGGGGGAGAGTACTGTGGGAAACAAAGATTGTTTACGAACATACTGATTTGTTGGTTGGTGATGGCTAGGACCCGGTAGTTTTCGCGAAAATCTCTGTGCAGCACTTTGTTTCAGTGCCTTACGTGCGAACCTGCTAAGGGCGCGGTCTACCGCAAATTTTATCACCATTTATTTTTTTTTATTTGTACCAGGTATTTTTTTTCTTATTTTAAGACACAAAATGTGACACAATTTGGCTTTTATGAAATTTATTTATCTCTCATAGTTTTCGCGTAATAGCTTGTTAAAGTCATATTTTGCATGTTTCCGTTTTAACAACTACACTAAAACCAACTGATATAACAAATTCAAAAACATCACAGCAGATAAAAACGTTGCAGGCTACAACGACATGCTCATAAAATTAAACAATAAAAATTATTTGTATGCTTAAAAAAATTATGGAATTTTTAGAATTTTTATTTTCAGTTTTAGCATTTTTTTTAATTTAAATAATTTTTATTCTTTAATTGCATGAGCATGTCATTGTAGCATGCAATGTATTTATCTAGTGTGATTTTTTTGAATTTGGTATATCAGTTGGTTTTAGTGTAGTCGTTAAAACGGAAACATGCAAAATATGACTTCAACAAGCTATTACGCGAAAACTACGAGAGATAAAAAAAATTTCATTAGAGCCAAATTTAATCACATTTTGTGTCTAGAAAAAGAAAAAAAACTTTGGTACAAATAAAAAATAAAATAATGATGATGAAAATTGTGGTAGCCGCGCCCTTAACGTACGTCAGGAGGTTAAAGGCTTGTTCCCGTTTTTCAGACTGGTGCCAATAACTCAAATATTTTTTAACCAATAGTTTTGAAAAAATTGAGTCAATGTGCAACTACCCGATGCACAATACTGTGGACGCGTTTTTTTAATAATGTACTATTCGCCAGCAAAAAAAAAATAATTTCTTTCATTTTTGCTAATTTTCACGACGAAAAACGTGGTGCTTTGGGTAATGAAATCTAAAAAACCGTTCAGTATAATTCTACAAAAAAATTCTGCTACAAATAATAACATATAAGTGTCAAAACTGTGCAGCTAATTTTTGATATGAGTATTAGGCAGCAATAAAAAAAAATATTTTTGAAATCACTGCAAAATTCCGTAACAAGTCCTTAAACCCGCAAATCACAGACATGTTGTGTCACAGTTATCCATGTACTGATTGGCACAGTCAAAAATAATATTATAACTCTGCACAAAAACGCTCTGCCAACAATCATGAAAATGAGCTGCAGGTGTACGCGTAAGACACTGAAATAAAGTGGGGCAAAAATCTTTTCGCGAAAACTACTTGGCCCTAGTGATAGCAGAAACCAAAAATTTTGTGCACTCATAGACTTGCGCGCAAGTGTAAAATATTAGTTTACTTTCGTGGTTAAGATACAAAAATGCATAAGATCGATGTTTACCGGAAGAAGCGGCAAATTCCAAACAAATAATAAATGTTTTTACATACATCTCATCCTGGACATGTGAAGCCCAACGCCTGCACGAAGGTTGTATGGTCGCGGTATCAATAGAGGTAGGAATTGTATCCCACACCAGACTGAAGCTCCACCTCTTTTCAAGTCCTCCATTTTGTGTGGCAATGCATCAATCGAGTCTCAAGGACATAAATCGTATTAAACAGTAGAGTAATCATACCCTATATTTTAAAACTATTTCTAACTTCAGGAATTGAAATGCATTTGTCATTTTCATTGTAATCTTAGAACATAAACCACACATGCCTGATCTCTGCTGATAACATAGTTAATTAGGTGAACAGATCCTTCCCAATCACATGAAGCACACTAAGTGATTATACACTATATTAAGTATATTAAGGTATATCACATCACATTGTCAGTTCACCCTATATTATGTTTTGCAAGAGGAGAATTTTTACTCAAACTAGACAAACATATGTCACAAAAACCCAACCACAAAACTATGACCACCTGGTCATCATCTTTACAGCGTATATGCTGTGATATATTTATAATTTCAGATTTTAGCGCATATAAATAAGTCTTTTTGTGGATGAGTTGTGGAAAAGAAGAATACTGGTAGCGTACAGAATTGAGAGTAATAGAAAATATATTAGTGACAATAAAGATACAATTTTACTGAACGATCCAACACTATACTCTAATATTTAAATAAATTAATTTACACTTACACGCTGCTCCGTACCAACATCTACTGAAAAGTATTTATTCGAAACAATTTTGTCATAAAAATAAGGCCGTACCAGAATTACAAATGAAAGACAGAAAATTAACCTCAAAATATTCATGAAAGCTCTCAATAAATATTTGGTGCATGGTAGGAGTAAGGTTGAATATTACGAAGAATTCAATTGTATGAAACAACAATTAACAATCATATATAAAATTTTACATGCTTAATGTGTAGCACAAACAGATGGCTTAAACGTTAAGTAGGCTAGTTTTACTTGTGCGTTCACTCGGGAATCAACGTACGACGAGCTACATATGTCTACTGGAAACTTGAAGTCCTATCGGAGAAATTCTTCTTTCTCGAAACCTCCGATCCAAACATATACATAGCACTTGAAACGTAACTTCCCATTAGCAATTCTTTACCAAACCACACAATGTGGAGTGACAGTGAAATAATTGTAACATCCATAAAATAAACTGACAACCTGTTAAGATGGAATTTGTTAATTTAACGACATCTCAGAGCATAAAATAGATAATGAACAACGTAAGAAATCATTAAAAGAATAATATGAGGTCCACATCGATCAATGAAAATTTAAAATACAAATCGTGTTAAGTTGGAATGGCATAGCTCAGCTCGGAAAACAAAATAAACTTATTTGCAGGGTATCCGTAAGTGTAAATATTAGGGTATTTAAAAGGAAAGACAAGAGAAAAAATTGTTTTTAACAACAAGTTAACTATCAGAGAGGCAAAGATACTAAAAATTGAGAAAGTTTATCGCCGGTACAGATCATTATTAATGATAACTTAGCTGCTTTTCTATGGCATTCGCTGCGTCGTGGTGTGGTACTTCTCGTCAGTGAGCAGGCTCTCTTCTGGTCTTCATATTTCTGGAATACTGTAGGGTTCTGTGCCTTAACAGGTCAGCCGGGTAGAATAGTCATGCTCTGATACTAAAAATTTAATTTTGTACGGACTTCACTACATTGTCGATCCACACAACAATTATGTTCAAGATAGCCGTAACAATATCGCCTCCCTAAAACTACAACTCTTTTCAAACCCTGAAAAATATATTACAATTAACAAATATTTAAAAAATAATCAGCCAATGAAAACACGTCTCTCTAGTGTTACCGTGGTGTAAATATCCCGTTGCCTCCAGCAACACGTAAGTTAAATCATAGCTGTCGGCAAACATAAAACTTCAAAACATGGAGAAAAAATAACTTTGTAAATACGTATAAATCTGTAACTAAACAAAAATATTATGGTATGCCAGAAATATTAATGAAAACATTGGCCACACTATTAAAAGAAAAATATTCAATGGAAAAATAAACCTATATTCTGTCATTAAAATCACGTAGTTAGCTAGAGAAAGTAAAATGAACAAACATTTGTTAATTACTCTGACACTCATCATAGAACACACTAACGGCAAAATTGCAATTTGTCACACATTGCAATCCTCCTGGACAAGCCGGCATACGCCCATCCTTCCTTCTACAGCAAAGCCGAAGGAACAGGACCACATATCTTCGGACATCTCTACCCGGATCTCTTCGAAGTTCATAAAACAGTCCCTTTTTATGCCTCTCTCTGTATCTATGCCCAGTTTCAATTTCCTCGCGCTAATGCACAGAGGTTATAACCATGGAGGTATTAGTCTATGGAGTGGCATCTGCCATACATTTCAATGGTAGTCGTGTGAAGCCGATCATTTTCGAACATTTTCGATCTGCGCATGCGCAGGACGTTATTTTTCATGAGTCGCCATATTTTGGGTGGTAGAAAGCAATGTAATTACATATTTTTTTTACAAAAATTCGCGCAAATTCTCTATTTGAATCGTACAAAACAGTTTATAATTGCTTCAGAAACATAAAAAAAAAAAAATGAATTAGCTCTCGCTGTGTGTATGTACTTTACAAACTTGATGAATTGAAATAAAAGTTTCTTACCTGTACAAAGATAATCCTCCGCAACGATCGAATCTGTTTGTAAGGCCAAGAGCTGCACAAACTTTCACCATAATGTGTAGTTAACAAAAAACTAAAACATTTTCATTCAGCTCAATGCTATGTTTACATGTTTTTGCCACCACTAGCTCTATCCTTGTCTTTAAACGTCGTCTGTTGGGCGGCTTCAAATTTGCTCAAAGGCTTCCACTCCATAGACTAATACCTCCATGGTTATAACCTTCTTCTAGCACAGATCAAATGTTTGCTATGCACCAATCCTACACTGCACTGCACTGATCAAGTCTCTGAACATTAATTTATCCTAAACTTTAAATACAATCATGAATATTAAAACGAATTTAAGACGAACGGCCCAAAAAAAATACAAGTACTAATTAAAACGTAAACATTATTCAACTGGGTATTAAAGTTCAGTATTCGTAACATAGAGAAAATGACAATGGTTAACATTGTGTGAACTTTTTTTTTATTAAAGCGATCTTACTGCATAAAAATAAGAAAATTGGGCACAATGTTTAACCTCCTTTTAATTAGGAGCTTGCAGACAATAACGAAGCACTCCTTAATAATTGTGCAAACTTTATAAATAAAAATCAGCTGTTTCACGGACACGATGGTAAAACTATGATTAATTGAATTCTTGTCTGGTTTGGCGCACACTAACCCATTGAACACACGAAAAAAATATTTTAATATCTTTATAAATATCTTGGCAATTGTGTGGCAGACATGTCTTTGAATAAACCATTTTAGATGAACCTGTCCACACTGGTTTTAACTTAGCAACATGTTAACTGCTTTCCTTGGCGTCTCTTCATCGCAGGGTTTCATTAGTACTTTAAAACTTCTTAGACACTCCACGCTTTTCTTTTATTTTATGGAAATGTTTCTAATTTACAAAATTTTCGTGGATTTTTTTAATGCCTTGTTTTTTCAGTGTACCTTGAATACTATCGACAATGAAGAAAACGATATAATGGATAAGTAAAGGCTAAAGCACGTTTCAAAGGTTCAGTTTTACGAATTCAGGCAATTTTTTTGTATTCACATGAGCAGTAAAGTGCCAGTTTTAGTCATTTTTAAGGGCCTCTAAATCAGGCTAAGGTAAATTCTACTGCACGTTAGAAACAAAATGTGTTTTCTACACAGTAAATATTTTTTTTACTTTTACAAAAAGGTTTTTTGGAAACCTGTTTCCAAAAAAAATTGTAACACTACAAAAATGTTTTGTAATATTTACAGAAAACTTGTCCTTTTACAAATTTCTTTGCATATTTACGAACATTTCTGTAAATCTACAAACAAATTTTGCATATTTACTGCTAATATTTGGTTCATTTTACAATAATTGTTTGTAGGGTCACAATTTTTTTTTTGGAAAATAGTTTCCAAAATTATTTTTATAAAATTACGAAATATTTAGTAAAATTTGTCCGGTCTTCAACGTTTATTTTGTTTCAAATCGAAAAATTTACTCATTACTATTTAGTTTACTAGTTCTCAAAGGTGTTCACAATATTTGTAACCACTGTAAAGGGTTTCGGACATCTCGCATTTATTGCCTGATTAATAATGTTCTGATATTTGTTTACAAGATGTTCCTCGTAAATGTACAATTTTTTTTTACTGTGTAATTGGTAGAGACCTGAAAAATTCGCGTTTTCTTTTACGCACAAGCTAGAATTCCACCAACTGTACGTCTGAGTCAGTTTCGCAGTTGGTCCTTGACTTACCTGACACCTTCCGAAAGTCGCTGGGTCAATAACAAAAATTCAAATAAACGCAGGCCCATTTCACTGTGGAAGCGAGCAGCTAATGAACAACTGCGGTATGCTTGAGTTCACATACATTCTTGGAGGCTAGCCTACAGAACATTGAACCCGCGAATTTTTCCGGTCTCTAGTAATTGGTGAGTTTGGCAGAGGGAAAATTTCTGCTGCTATCGCCAAGTGACCAGAAAAAACGAAATTGTAGTAAAGTTAAATTTAAGTGTACTTGTAAATGACAGAAGCATTTCAAGTTAATTTCAAAATGAGAATAAACCAATTTCGCGTTTTAAAAGTTTGAATTTATGTAACTTAAAATTTAGGAAAGCTCTGTGATTGGTAAGTTTTTACCCATTACCGATATCAGGGCTCAATACTCATAAATTTTCTCTGTGTCAAACTTTTAACACTGATTTCTATAACCTGTAGTAAATTGACCTTAATCATATTTATAATAAGCGAGCTGCGTTTTTAAAATATTTGGATTATACCTTATACTGTTATTTATAGATAAAAATATTAGGGATAAGTTTAGCGGTTTCGTGTGGAAAACAATAAACGCAATGTGCTACACTATCGTTCATACTCCAGATTTGCTGAAGAAAAATAAGTATTCTAAGCAAAAATAGGGATTATGTTCAGAACAAACTAAATCACGGTTTAACTAACTACTTGTGTCGAACATCACACATGACGGCTTGCGTCGCTTCGAAGATAATTGGCTCAACAACTTCCACCACGAAGCTACCTCGGGCACGCTTTACAATTTCGCTCTGTGTTCAAGAGTTTTTTTTATTATTATTTTCCTCAGCTCCGGGGACGTTCCCTATGCTCTGCTCTCCGACTTCATTCAGAGCGAAATTTAATTACAACGAACTCGACTCGACACAACAAGCTCCCGTCGTCTCTCCAGAAGTCGAGAGAGCGGCTACAAAGAGCAAAGTTACTCCGACCAAGTTGCAGTGGCAACTTAACATAACTCGCATTCATCATCTCTAGCGCGTACTTGTCGCCTACTGAATTATCTCCCTGCCGCGTCTTTGTAATCGACAGACACGTTTACACTCCGCTGTCATCAACACCGACGATTCTGGACGTTTCGACAGATTAGCGGCCAAAAGTTTAAAGCAGGGTTTTATAGTTTTTATGGTCCTTTAATATCACATACGTATACAGATTAATTTATTTTATTTTAAAAAAAATATTGTAAGAAATGCTAAAGGCAACTTACTGCTAGTATTTCACAACAATTTCACTAATTGAACTGCACGATTGTTTGCGTATTCTTTTCTTGTTTTAATAAACTGAGTCGAGTTTTAAGGGGATTGATGCGTTGAGTATTATTTTTTTATGTACTACAACAATGCCCGTTCAATTAATCAACGTTTCATCACATATTTTAGTATTTTTATTTGTACCATATTTTTATTTTTTTATTTGAGACACAACATGTGACGAAATTTGGTTCTAATGAAATTTTTTCATCCATCATAGTTTACGCGCAATGGCTTGTTAAAATAAAAATGTGCGTGTTACCGATTTAAGGACTACACTAAAACCAACTACATACCGAACTGAAAAAATTCACGGTGGATAAAGACTACGCAGGCTATAATGCCACTCAAAATAATAACAAAGAATAAAAGTATTTTGTATTTAAATAAAAATGCTGAAATTTAAAATAATTCAATATTTTTGTTTTGATACAAAACTATTTTATTTTGCAATTTAACGTAATTGAATTTGTAGCCTATAACAATGTTGTTCACTGTGAATTTTTATCAGGTTGGTAAGTAAGTAGATTTTAGTGTCGTCCTTAAAACGGAAACATGCAAATTTTGGCTTCCCGAGCCACTGCACAAAAACTATGCGAGATAAAAAAATGTTAGTCACAATTTGTGACTAAAACAATAAAAAAATTGGTACAAATAGCTATAAAATTAAAAACACGATGACGAAAATTGCGGTACACCGCGGCCTTAAAATGAAACATTACTAAAATAACAACAACCTAATTCGACATATTTGTGTGTAATATAATAATTATTAGTATTTTCCTTTTATTCAAAATTATAGGTATCTACTGACTGCACATATTATCTTACAAGCGCAAATATCACGTAACGTGTCCAGAGAGGTTAGACATTTCCCGTCGTTAGCCGTTACCCGCGGAAAGATACGAATTGGCTGAAAATAGAACTTTAACAGGGCTTTTTTGAGTGTTCACTTTATCTCGAACTACCTATGGTTAATTTCGAAGAACAGTAGTCTGAAAAAAAAAGTTTTTTTTTTGCTATGCTAGAGGTCTTATAAAAAGCATTTTTAATGAACACGGTGTCTTAGCAATGACTTTTCTTTCTAGTCAGATGTGTGTTTTTCTTTTCGCCGAGCACATGCGGAATAGTTTAGTAAAAAATAAAACACACTGCAAAGCCTTTTAAGAGCGTTGTGGGCGGAGACTTAAGCCACTTTTCCGCGGCAGGGGTATCAGTGGCTGGACGGAGTTGCTCATTACCATATGGAAATTACCTGCCATTTCAATTACCGGGAGAGTCTTGCGCATGCGCGCCAGAACGTCTGATCCGCTTGTCGCGTAAGCAGGAACCACCCCTCGTCGCGGGGTTTAGTAGGATAGTGTTAGAGGTGTGAGGCGGGTAGATGCGACAAGGGATGTCGCAATCTTACCTCGGCAGGCGCGGAGCCGTGAGCATTTAGACACTCAAGATAATGAGCGCGCCTGCAATCACAGCCCTTACTGAACACAAGCGACAAAAAACACGCATTGCAGCGTGTAGGCGAGACAATAATATTTCCGCCGGGTTTGCCTGCAACCTCATAGTTTAAGGGCACGAGCCCGAGTTTCTCGGATTTCGTGAGAAATATATTTTAAAACCCATACATGAACCGATATCGTAAAATTGCTTCCTAACTTTGTTGCAAATAAGTTTTACTACGTAATGTAGTTTGTCGAGACAAACAGTATGAAGATTGTAGCTAATACTTCAGTTAAAAGTAAATTTCGTTATTTAACTAATTAGCTACTATTTTGCTGTCTTCTGTCTCGAAAAAATTAGGACACGTAGTTAAAACCAGTCATAACAAAGTTACAGAGCGATTTTACGATATCGGCTCCTGTTTATGTTTTAAAAAATAACTATCGTCAAACGTGAAAAAAACCGGGCCTTAATGGGGAATCTATGTTGAAATGAAATTTAATCTAAATTGTTAAATTTTTAAAGATAACAACCAAACCAAACGTAAAAATTACTTTTGAAGCACTGTCAGATTACAAAACCTTATAAATTTGTTATGTTGTTTATACTTAAAATAAAACAAAAGGCTGAATATAAACAAAAGTTCAAGGACACAAATTTTCGAAAATATTTTAGTTAAATAATTTTAATTTTAATATTATATTTCATAGAGTTATCTAGTCGGTCTTCGCAGCGTGGTTGGTAGCATGCCGGCCTACGATGAGAGAGGTCCTGGGTTCGAATCCCGGTACGGGAATGGATATTTGCGTCGTTTTCTTAGGTTTGTCTGGTTTGTAAGCCGTCCCTCACTAAGCCTGAAAAGTGCATGTAACCGAAAGACGTTAATAAACCTTAAACAATGTAATTTATAATTTATATTCGTTAAGAAGTAATTAGTTTTACCACGCTGTTTAGGTTTTACAATGGAAAAAATATTTTAGGTTAACACGAAACATTTCCTTGTTACATAATTTACCAAATTATTTCTGGATACCGCAAATATTTTGTCTGCCCGCAGTAAAGTTTCGCAGTGCCTACAAACATGTTGTAGCCACTACAAAAAAAACATTAGCGAGGTCCATGATAACATAACATTTTGTGGCCATCGCGAATTTGTTTCAGCGTACCGTAATTAAACGTCACAATATACTTCACACGCACAACATTTACGTTTTCTTCTTTATAACCCGTAATTCAAAAGTGCTTACTTTACCGTCAATGATCTATGTAATTGACTCCATAATTAAAATCCCTTGTTGCGAGCTAGGTTTTTCATGTATGAATATTCTTTAAGTGCACCGTTTACCACAATCTAGTGTAAAATTGGACGTTAATAAGCGAAAAGAAATAGATTAAACAGAGAATTCACAGATATATAGCTTTATTATATTACCTTATGAGTTTTAAAGTTTAGGATATTGTATGCATTTTCTACGTTATGGATACTGAATGTTATACCATTTCCATTAAATTACGAGTTTATTCCTATGGTGTGCTGTTAGATGTGCACAATTCATATGAAAATATAATAAGACATGTTATGCTTTGAGAAGGTATTTTATCGCAAGAATGTTTTCTGCCAGCGTATTCTGTAAATCAGTGTATCGTCCTGCGTCATGTATTGTTGGCCGACGGTTATGTGGCACAGTCTAGTTGTTTACAGACGAATCACAGACGTCCAGAAGTAGTGCTCCAGAGTTATCATTGGCCCAGTCAAATAGGTGCACGCCAGTAACGAAATAAAAACGTAAGAATTGAAGCCTAGTAAACAGTCAACTTGTCCCGTGATAAATCACCGTAACTAGTTATGCTCTTCTTACAAGTCACTGTTCGAGGTAAGGATATTCAAGTCACATGTAGCTGAAAAGAAAAGTAAAAGTGTCTTACGACTGTAATTAGACATGCGTTTTTCTTACCGTCCACCACAGAAAAGTGTCTTATTCTTTACAGTTAGAGGTTATTCGGGCGATGAACTTTTCGCTAAAAGAATTTTGCATCAGTTTGTTTCTGTAACTTATTTATACATCTACAATTATGATTCATAGTCAGTGATTGGACGTTTTAACTGTCACCTGTCTTGGGGTTCTACCTACATAAAACATGTGTTGTGTCCCAGTAACATTATTATGGTTGTTGCAGTCAAATGACAGACGTCACCTCACACAGACACGCTACTAATAACTACGTAGCAGAGATGCTGATGTATACGTAAGGCACTAAAACAAACTGGGAAAAAATTATTTTCGTGTAATGTTCATGGCTAGGGACTGCTGATTTTCGCGAAAAAGTTAAGCCCTATTTTGTTTCAGTGCCTCTTGTTCACATCTGCAGTTCTGTCTTGTGGTTTATTGGGCAACGTGACTTTATGAAGAGACCAACCACCCTTATTTCACTGAGCCAATCGCAGTAAGGGTACTGCAAACACTACAAGTCTATGATTTGCGGGTAGAACCTCACGACTCGTGAGAATTAAAAAAAAAAAAAAAAAAAAAAACTATCTCTGAACATGATACACAGATGAAAACGTACAAATAAAGCAGTAAAGCAAAGTGGGGTAAAACTATTTTCGCGAAAATCAGCAATCCTTATTCATGGCCCTAGAGATGATGGTATATCGCGAAGGTATTTTGTCAACATATCCATGATAATGCTGTAATTTCTTGCAAACATATAGTTCGGTAATATACTTCTGACCCAATGTAGCTGTCCGCAGACCAATAACAAGCATCCAATATTACAATATTGACTCAGTCAAATAGGGTAACAGCTTTAAGTACAAGCTTAAGCCAGTAATCTTCTGGTATGCTTAACATGTATTGAATTTCAGCAGTAAAATTTTCCCGCGATAAATCATCATCTCTATTTACAATGTTTAAAGTACTGCATCATTATTAGAGCCAAGTGTTTTTTTGCGATAAGGTTTTAAGTGTGAGTCAAAATATCCAGTCTTTAACCATGCTCAGAATACAATTAGCCAGTCGATATTTCATAGTTACCGGTATAGTGCGGAGCTGAGGAGAAGGCAAGGCTCAGGCATGCGGCTCGTGGTGGGGACAAGCGGAGCGCTCCGCTTGTCCCCACCACCAGCCACATACCTGAGCCTTGCCTTCCCCTCAGCTCCCTACAATATAAGGTGGCGTGTTCACACGAGTGTACAGTTCCTGGCAACTTGTCGTGGTCAGGGCTGGTAACGTGGTGCTTGCACTACGGCTAACGGAGTGAGGACGAAGACCAAGACCGGGCAAGTGGTGCCCCCCCCCCTTGTGCACAAGGGGTAGATCCACGGCGGAGTTGTCTTAGGCCATGCTTCCAGAAGCTGGAATGGATGCCCCAGCCTGCTGTGCAACCTACGAACAGATTGCATGTCCCAACCGAGGCACGCACAAGTGTCCTGCGTAGTGGATCTCGAGCAATGTTGATCTGGAGAAGGGGTTCTGAAGCCCTGGAATGTGGACACCTGCTCGGGTGAAAACTCGGATGCATGGTATTTCGCAGGTACTCAGGGGATCGGTGTGAAGCCTCAGCGTAAGCTGAGCCGATCAATGGTATAACTCCCGCTAGGGAGTAGACTTAGGGTTCGCCCTGGGTCATGGTCTGGTCCGTCTTACTGGACTCGCCCACGAAGTGGTTTCGTAGAGGAGGATAGCCTCGCCCTCAGCAAGGTAGATACCTCCAGTTAACCTGAAGGTATTCTGTTGCTAGGTGAGTGGGTTTTCACTACCCACCACCGCGATTGGAAGGAGCGTATCTCCCTCTGATAGTGGTATTCAACTACCCTATCTTCACCAGTTCTATGGGTGTGTTCTGGTTATAAATGGCTGGCCTGGAATGGGTGGCATCCCCCCCGGTATTAAGATCTGTAAGTTGTCTCCTGTTAAGCCTTAGGGATCTGGTACAGGAGGGCAGAACCTGCCACAAGAGACAGAGATGTCTAAAACATGATTGACTTAGTTCAACTGTCGAAGTCTCTGCTCAAAGACACTATGCCAGCTACCTCGAGACCGAGCTACAAATGTGCATTTACGACACAGAAACACTGTGGTTCAAGATCTCATTGCTAGAACAACGATTTAATTGCGAAATATTTTTGCATCACTCGGTGTCCATCTACACCTCTGCTTCATGGTCTGTGATAGCTAGAGGCACGAGTATTTCGCGTATTGATTCTAGGTCAGGTTGAACGTCAGTGATGTATACTTCACTGCCAGTACTGTGATCGAAGGACAGTTGTTCTGATACACATTTGACGACTGCAAACCAGTAATAAATAAGGAAATAAATCGTTGTGAACATGTGTGGTACCCGTGTGTACGGTTAGAAGCCTATGAATACTCGACTGTGGCTGGTGTGTGCATAGTACTGAGAAGTCTAAGCTGCTACCAGATGAATACGCGAAATAATTGTGCCTCTAGTCATTTCATGCTGTAACTCTCCCTAGTCTTGAGGTTTCTCTGGCGAAACACACATGCATGATAACAATTTAATGATTTGTGGACAAACGCCATTGCTTAGGTTTTGTTGACCAAACTTCTGTTGAAGACAAGTACAAAGACGGAAAGAACAACATAAGCAATCCCAGAGGAATTCGGTAATTTTATTTTTTTTTTTTTTAATATTTAACAGCAAAAACTCTACAGACAGAATTCAGTCAGATATTGACAACACCCAGACGCAAAAGATGGACATAAAGAAAACTAGATTCCCCATAAGAAAAAGATTGGAATAAAACAAAGAACAACAATGTACAGTGGGCAGGAAACAATTAGCAGAAGACAACACGACACAAGTTCCATTCAACTTAAAAATGCATCGTTTCGGGAATGGCAAAGTATTCCCGTCTTCAGGCTTCTCCTGTTTTTTTTTCTGTCCTTGTACTTTATCATTCAACACAAGTTTGGTCTACAAAACGCACGAGCAATAGTGTATGTCGATAAACAAATAAAGTCGTATCGTAAGCTCTCATTGCATCAAACATTTAAATATCCCACACAGCTGTAGTTTCAGAGTAACCTTATTACGATTGGTGCACACTCTAAAATAGTTAGCAAATTTGCCACGCGTGCATACAGGAGCGCTGAGAAAGTAGGAATGGTAGAATTGTTTACCAGACATCCACGGTAACACTCCTAGGATTTTTTTAAAGCAGTCGAATGTATACTGAAGTTACCAGACTTGTACTATCACACATGAAAAAAATGTGCATATTTACAACGCGGAAAAATAGTAACTGGCCCATACATCGTTTAGGTTAATTACTTCCTGAACAATTAAGGAAGATTTTTTTTTCACTTCGAGTCAGTCATAATGACAGACTTGGCTGAACAAAGTCACGCTGACAATAACAACGAAGCATGACTGCCAACGTGCCGGAAAGACAATGACTGAAAATTGTACAAAAAACTTCTCGCGAAAATCTCGTGGCTCGACTTATCACCAATATCTGTGACCTATAACAATAGTTTGGTTCTGTCTCGAAAAGTGAAATAAATATTGAAAAATTTATTTTTAACGACTGACGTCAGGATGGAGTATTTATGGACTTTTGTATAGGTTTTGAACGCAAACTGTTGGCAGAAATGATACTCCAGCGACTTCAGTTAGTGTCGAAAGTGTTCACTAACTCCGAAAATCGTTGCCCGAAAAGAACTCGCGCTTTGTCGCCAGATTTACATGACGTAATTTATTTTTATCGCCGTATTCAATAACACCAACATTTTTTACGGCAAAGCTGGAAGCATTCAACCGGCTGTAGTTATGCGGATTTTATGTCAAGAGAGATTTCGTTCGATTTTCCGCGCGAATATTGTGCTAATACGTAACGGTTACAGTGCAGCAGGAGGAGAGGAAGGTTTTAGGCAACGTTGACAAACCATCGTTATGCCGAACCGAGCGGCCGCCGCCAATCATCCCTGAAGTTTGACTGATGCGTTGCAAAATCGGCGCGCTGAAAATTTTGGGTTCTTCTTCCCCCGTCCCGGAATAGCACGACCGCTAACTGACAACTTGACATTCATACCATTACAGAACAGACGACCTTGGTTGTGTAACATGACTGACACGGATCTCTCGGCTCGTTCAATTTTCATTCCTCACCGCGAGATAAAAACAGTTTTTTGACACATCGATTGCGGAGAACGCGGAAACGTTACGGTGAAGGGGCACGCAGTTGGAAATGATCATGATTGACGTCGATGTTGTGTGTGTGTTTGTTGGAAGGAGAGGATGGTGTTGTTGGAGAGAGAGATGTGGTTGCCTTTCAGCGGAACTCCGTGAACGCTGATCGCTGACATACACGTCATATTTCCCTTGTTAGCGGAATTTTAATAGGTTCCTGCAGAGTCTGAAACTCCTCTACAACCCTTTCTTCTCATTTCCTAACCCCTGACGTCAGCCTCCTTCTTCCGTGAGACGACTTTCGAATTGCGCATTTTCCCGCTATTTTAAAAACTCCATCTAGTTTTTTCTCTACCCCCACCACCCTTTATTCCGCCTTTTCTTCTTCTCCCTTCCGCTTCGCGGCAGCAACAAAGGAATGCGAGATCATTAAGCATCCTGGCGCCAATAAGCTGAATATACAAAGAAACTCCTTCAAAGCCCCCTAAGGTCGATATTCCATTTCCGTCGAGGGAGGGTAGACTGACAAGGGAGGTGGGTGCGGGCGTATCGGTTTTGAGACCGAGGAGAAATGGTCTCGGATGAAAATGACATCCGCGCGTTCATTTTGTTCGAGGAGACTCAGTTGTCGCTGTGTGGTAGCTGTCACTGTGTGGTCGTGCCTCTTCTCACAGATGCAGGGATATACACTACGTGCACAATTACGAATTGTTACGAGTGTATCGTGGCATGGTATGAGCGTTGCCGCCTACAAGAATACGCCTTTCTATACCGAGCGTGGTGAAGCAGTGATTAAACACTCGCCTCGCATTCGGGAGGATATTCGGGTTTGATCCCCGACTCCGGCTATCCTGATTCCTGTTTTCCAGGATTTCCCGAATTCACTCCCGGTGAATGCTGAGATGGTGCCTTTAACACACGCTGGCTAACTCCTTCCCTCTTTCCCCGTGTCCCTCTACCAAATCCTTGTGGGGGCCGCGGTGGACGATTGGTCAGACCATTCGCCTCCCACCAAGGCGATCCGGATTCGATTCCCGGAAAAGTCGGTCCCCGTATTTTCGCATGCGGGAATCGTGCCGGAACATGCCGTTGGTCGGCGGGTTTTCTCGGGGATTTCCCGTTATCCCCGCTCTTTCATTCCGGTAATGCTCCAGACTCACCTCACCAGTGCTAAAGACCTCGGTGTTAAACGCTGACCAAAATATCTCTCTCGCCAAGTTCTAGTGCTTTTCGATGATACGTAAAACGACTTAATAATAAAAAGTGGTTCGGGATAAAATGAGCACATTTAAAACCTTTGTTACCGTTTTCCTGTCAATTAATTTGTGCTATATGTTGTACTTGTACAAAGAAAAGATCATCACAGCATGTATGCATAATGGTTGGTGACAGTTATTTATAGTTAAAAGATCTGAAGAATACTAATTTTTCTACAGCTACATTACAAAGACGTCTCTTGAAAGTTAAGTAACAAAAAAAAATTACAAGAGAAGTCCTTTTACCCGTGTTAAAATACAAATAAATGGATCCTGCCACAGTCTTAATACATAAAATGAAGTGTCCTGACACACTCACTCACTCATCAGCGCACAGCCCAAACCGCTGGACCTAGAACCATGAAATTTTGAGGGAAGCTTCCCCATGCCCCGTAGGTACCCATTAAGAATGGATTTTTCGAAATTCAATAATTGAGGAGGTGAAAAAGGTTGAAACGTATTTCGGGAGGAACGTCAATAAAGCTTGAACCCGACTTTTACTTTATTAGGACAATCACAAAAATGCATATTAGCCAATTTTAGGACTTTTAGAAATTCAACATTTACGGGGGTGAAAAACCCTTAAATGTATTTCCGATTAACTATCGATACCTATCAAATCCTTCGGGATAAAGAGTTGGTATTCACTTCAAAATGTAGCTTACGTAAATACCCAAAAAGTAGTTTCAGGGTTTTTTGAATTCGACCCGTAAGCAGTAAAAACGGGGCAGAATGTGTTTTTTATGAATCGTCTATAACTTTGAAACACAATTGGCTATCGTGGTAATTTTTACTTAAATTGGTTACGTATGAAAATGTCTATGACATGACTCCAAGACGCTCCGAAATTCTTTAATTAAGGGGGTTAAAATACATGAAACGGGTTTTCGATTATCCCTCCACATCTATCGAACCAATCGAGATATCGAAGTGCTCTTTGCTTTAAATTGCTGCTTTTGTAAATATCCCAAGTACCAATAAAACATGTTTTCCAAATTCGGCCCTAAAGAGGTTACAAAAAGGGTAAATTGGGTTTTCGATTCTCAATCGATATATATCGATTCCATTGATTTTTGTATAGCGACCTGATTTTTGTTTAAGATTGATGCTTTGTCAAATACCTAAAAAGTAATTTCAGGAATTTTCGAAATCCGCCACCAACGAAGTGAAAAGGGGTGAAAAGTGGTGAATAGTGTTTTCAATTAATCGTCGATATATATTGATCCCAGCTGGACATCGTCGTGTTTTTCACGTTCAAAGACACCAGTAAAGTTGTCTAAAATGTGATTTAAGGGTTTTTCGATATTCAGTCTCATAGGTGGTGAAAATACCTGTAATGTGTTTAAGAAAAATCTTCGATATCTATCGAATCAGTCAAGATACACAGTTAATTTTTGTTTCAGTATGATGATTAAAAAAATAATCGCAAAATGGTTTACAGATTTTTCGAAATTCGAACTCTCAGTACTGTGCGGGTCATGTGTGTTTTTTAAAATATGATCTATCTTGATTCGACTGAACGGGCTATCGTCGTGATTTGCACTTCAATTGGATACTCACACAAATGTCTAGGATTTGAAATTAAAGTACTGCGAAATTTGACCCCCAAAAGGGTGAAAAAGCACAAAATTTGTTTTCCATCAATCCATAATATCTATCTAACCAGTAGAGCTATTGAGGTATTGTTAGCGTCAGAGTGATGTTTACTTAAGTATTTAAATTATATGTAAGTTTTTTTTACGAGATAAATTGATTGTTAAAAATAAAACTAAGTATGTGAACTTTCAAGGCAGACGACCCGAAAAGCAAGTACAACCAGCGAGAAATAAATCATACAGGAGTTTACGCTACAGAAATGTATTGAGACATTGTATTGTACAATCTCTATGAGCCCAGGACATGAATATTTTAATTTTTAAGTTAAATTAGTTTTTAATGTATTATTTCGACGATACGTGACGCAGTTGTTTGTAGGTCAAGTCTACATTCCGGGAGGTTCTGTGTTCGAATTCCGTTAAAAGCAACGTTCGAACGTTCAATTCTGACGCACAAAAACTGCAAAGCAGACCCAATTAGTGTAATATGCATGCAGTCGTTTAAAAGGGGTAAAAGTGATTATGCAGCTCAGTTTCCACTCAGTTCACATAATATATTATCTCAGTAATCCGAAGGTTGGGGCACCAAAAACTTTTCCGCGTAACCTTTTCCCACCAACACTTTCAAATGCCATTAAACTTTAAGCGAATATTTTGAAAATATGTAATAGAGGGCACCGTCACCAACTGTTATGCACAGGATAAATCAGACGTTTTTCATTCAGTTAACATCTTACAATTTAGAGTCTATAACTACCTCATAACGTCAACTTTGCAGTGATATAAATAAATCCCAGGCGAAGTCGCTGTTAGTGACAGGGACAAACTTAAAACTGCTTTTCACGTGGACAGCTATAGCTACTTATTTTGCTGCAGAGTTAGCTCAACTGGCAGGTTTGTCATTCTAACACTTGATGACTGAAGTACCAATCTAGTGTACAAAGAGGTTTTTTCAACAAATCTAAATATTATCAGTTATGAATAATACTCACGAGGGGACTGCTAGTTTAATATAAATATTGGTGTATAAGTAACATTTAAAGTGTATATTCTCCATTCACTTTTACCTGCGTTTTGGAATAAACAAAGCAAATTATAAACAACCATGTTCTTTGGCTGCCGACCGCCGTGCACAGTGATCTTGCATAAGAAATAGATCTTTGTTAACTGTCGTGTACACATACATTTACTACTCCATCGCCTAATAAGTAAGTTTTATTAACAAATACATACCCAAAAGAAAAATGTTGTAGGAAGTCTTCCCTGCAAAAAAAAAATATGATGTAGTAACCACAAAATAATTTTGTGATGGCCACAATATTAGTGATGTCAACAAAATGGTTTTGTGATGCCCACGAAATAAATATTGGATGGTAATTACCCACAACAAATTTTGTATCTGCTACGAAATATTTTTTTTCCCGTGTAATATTAACAGACGTTGCAAACAAAATCTACTACGCTATTTGTTTGTTACTATAACTATGGTTAGCGGACGAAACGTCCGTTCCGTTGTTTCACGGGTTGTTTAACGACTGAAAAGCTGTTAAACGTACGAGTTTCTTGGTACACTTGCCAGTATTTACAGACGTACGATAGTCTGAAAATACCAAAAATATAGTTGCGTAATAATTATCACAGTAAAAATAAGTCGGATATATCACGAACAAATATGACATTTTATTTTATGAAAGCATTTTGGAGATTAACACGTCAATGTTGTGGCTATTACGAATGGTTTTTCTGTATACCCATTTACCATTCGAATTCTTTCACACAAAATTCCTCGCTCTATTTCGTTCCGTCCTCGCATCGGTAATATTTACATTGCCCATAAACTTGCGGATTAGGTTATATGACGTTATTGACGACATTTTTTTTCCGCAGAGTGTACCAAATTTTCTTTACGTCAGTACCAGAATATTTGAATACGATCGTTGTCCAAGGCTTGATAATTTCAATTGAATTTTTTAATATGCGGTAATTGCACATGAAGTGAATTTTTTAAAAATATTTATGTAATTTTTGTTGTCGTATGTCAATAACATGAACGAAATTTTCACGAAATATTGTGTTAATATACAGCGTTGTTTTTTTCCTATGATACCAACCTGTACACAGTTTTGTCGGTTGGAAATATGTAGAACGTTGGTGCGCTGCACATAAGCCTATTGAACCAACTTGAAGATAGCGATGTGCATTGATATCATGTAATTTGATTACTTCAAAACTCAGGTTAGAGTGAATCGAGAATTTATTGTTTCAAACTCGAAATTTATCGTAAGAAGTCACAAATATTACTATACTGTCTTCAAATGTGCTCATTTTATTGCGAACCACTTATACTTCGGTTTTAGTGAAATATAGTGGACATACGACATTGCATTGCCGATTGGTCTCAGAAACCCCGGATTAAACAAAGAGAATAAAAAATAAGGAAAAATCAGACGAATTTGTTGTAGACAGCACAACTTGAAAAATCCTCAAACGAACTGTGCCAATTCACAGCAAACGCAAATGGAATGATAAAAGTTAATAACAAAAAAAGTGCAAAAAACATAGAAAACTGAGTAAACTCAGTACACCAAAACTAAGACGGCATACACATCAACTAAGGCGAAGACGATGTTACACACAAAACCGAACGACCCAGCAGCGATATCGCAAACACAAGAATAGAAGAAACAATTATGTAAAAACGGACGTTTTTCTCAGACGAGCTAGTATAACGACGTTTCTAGAGCTGAAATGTGATATTTTTAGTGCGTCATGTTGAAGCCAAGATAGGAATAAAAGCCTTATTATTTCGTGTAAGACTATGTCCCAGTATTGTTCGATTATAACTTTAGAGAGTGTTCATCTCTTACTAAAGTACTATCTTGTCAAAATATAGTCTCTTTGTCTTGCCAGTGCTCACCATTACCGAGTGAAAAACTATACAAATTATGTAACTCATAACTTGTGATGGAAAAACCAAATTATGTTGAGGCCATGGTCTTTCATTTATTTTTAACAATTGCAAATAACTTAAATATTTTAACCATACGCTTTGAAAAAAATTTTTGAGACTGTTGACAGAGCGTTAAAAAAAAATAATGTACCGTTTACTACCAGAAAATAATTTTTCTTAATTTTGACTTATTTTGGCCACAAAATATGTGATCTTTCAGGGGCAAAAATATAAAAATCTATTTGGTGTATTGCAACAGAAAAATTTCTGATACGATGTTATACGTCTTAAAACGGTTATAATGAATTTTGGATAGACATATCCATTTGCGTTAAAATATATTTTCGAAACCACTGCAAAACTAAACAGCAAGGCCTTAAGTGATGTATGTTGCCTAATATCGGGCTCGTTGATTTGTACATTGTCGAATAAGCAGTTAATTGTCTGTAGGCCTATGCCGACCAATAACGAACGACTCCCATTACAATGGGTGTGTCAGGTGTATTCTGCATCAATATGATGCTGTATAGTAGGTATCAGAGACTTAATAGTGTTAGTATTTCTGCAGTTTGTATAGCTGCATTTCCGATATGTTATATGTTTATCTCCAAAATGTGTGTAGTTCTTAAAGTACTAACTACCTAAGACACTGTGTGCAATATAAAGGACAGGTACATAGAAAGTGAATAAATAGTCCTAGTAATACTTCAAAGAACACCAGCATCTAATCATATATGCTGGTCTCACGAATAAACGATTCCGTTTGTAGTTGAGGCAACAAATTTTAACTAAGGGCGCGGTCTACCGCAATTTTCACCACTGTGTTTTTACTTTTATATTTGTAGGCTACCAGTTATTTTTTTCTTATTTTCGACACAAAATGTGACTAAATTATTATCTTACAAAAATTTTTTATCTCGCATAATTTTTGCGTGATGGCTATAAACGTGCAAAATTCGCGTTATCAATTGGTAGCAGACTAAACTTCACTTTCCTATACATAATTTGCGATTCAACTGGCCACGAACTTTGTGTTGACATTTACGTGTGTTACGTCTTTACAGAGATTGGCCTCTCTACCGTGTAAGCATTCTCCGCGGCAAGTCACGACAATATGGGCCAGCGGGAGACGTCGAACAAGCCTATAGTTACTTGGAGTCTAGTCAGCGGTCTATAAATAACGCGAATTTTGCATGTCTCTAGTAATGGCTCATTATGCCAAAATTTGCATGTTTCCGTTTTAAGGATGACACTAAAACCAACTCACTAACCAAACTAACAAAATTCACAGAGAATAACGATTTTCTAGACTACAAATTCAGCTATGCTTAACCACAAAATAAAATAAATTTTTATTTTAAAAAAAATTTGATTTTTCAAATTTTTGTATAAAATTTTAACATTTTTAATTAATTAAAAAAATGTATCGTCTGTTTTTATGTACGTGACATTGTAGCCTGCAACGTCTTTATCCACTGTGCATTTTTTTAGTTTTGCATGTCAGTTGGTTTTGGTGTAGTCCTTAAGGGCGTGGTCTCCCGCAATTTTCATCACCATTTTTAAATTTTTTATTTGTACCAGATATTTTTTTTTTATTTTAGACAGAAAATGTGACTCAATTTGGCTCTTATCAAAATTTTTTTATCTCACATAGTTTTCGCGTAATCCCTTGTTAAAGTCATATTTGCATGTTTCCGTTTTAATGACTACACCAAAACCAACAGATACACCAAACTCAAAAAAAATTACATTGGAAAAAGACACTGCAAGCTACAATGTCATGCTCATAAAAATAAAGAATAAAAATTATTTGAATTTAAAAAAATGCTCAAACTAAAAATAAAAATTTTAAAAATTAAATAAATGTTTAAAAAATACAATTAACTTTTATTCTTTAATTTTATGAGCATGCCATTGTAGCCTGCAATGCATTTAATCACTGTGATTTTTTTAGTTTGGCATATCAGTTGGTTTTAATGTAGTCGTTAAAGCGGAAACATGCAAAATATGACTTTAACAAGCCATTACGCGAAAACTATGAGAGATAAAAAATTTCATAAGAGCCGAGTTTAGTCACATTTTATGTCTACAATAAGAAAAAAATATCTGGTACAAATAAACAATAAAATAATGATGCTGAAAATTGTGGTAGACTGCGCCCTTAAAACGGAAACGTGCAAATTTTGACATTAAGAAGCCATTACGCGAAAATTGAGAGATAAAAAGTGTCACTATGACCGAATTTAGTCACGTTTTGTGTCTAATATAAGCAAAAAAATCTGGTACAAATAAAAAATAAAAACATGGTGATGAAAATTGCTGCATGCCGCGCCCTTAATTATTTCGAAACTTAATAATGTAATCACAGCTTACATTTTTCATTGGTCTGAAGTTAAATAGAGCAATTCAAATGCACAAGTGCAATTTTCTCAATAAAAGTGTTTCGCTATAACTACTAAAAATATTAGATCTAATAATTATGATTCAGAAAGGGTATTAAAATTACTCTTCTTGACCGATTTGTAATTTGCAATTCCGCTGTATTTTTTACGTCTAAGCTATTGACCGGTAAGGACTCCTTAAAGGAGAAAATAATTTCCTGAAGTGGGATTTTAAACGTAGATTTTAAGTTAATGGAATCGCATAGTTTTCACATTGTTATCACATGTTAGATTGATATATGCGTTTAGTCAAAATGTGTTTGTACTGCTCAAAGCTTCTTTCATTGTAACATTGTCCGTGTCGTCTATCTCCAAGGCCAGCCATCTATGAATCTTAAACAATTTGTGTATGAATTTCTTGCAAATTTTTTTACATAAAATTTAAAGAATTAAACATTAAATAAATATTTCGCGCAGTTGTCAATACTCCATCATCGTCTCTGACATAAGTACATCATTATAAGCTGCGGTGGTCGAAGCCTTCCACCAAGGCGATCAGGTTTCGATTCCCGAATTTTCGCACGTGGGAATCTTGCTGGACGCTGCCCGCTGGTCGTCGGGTTTACTCAGGGATCTCCCGTTTTCCTCTCTCATAATTCCGACGCTACTCCATACCATTATCTTTACTCAAATGTACGTAACACAAATCTCCAAATGTTCCTTTATTGTCACGGTATTACAGTATTGTGAAGGGAGGCTCCCTGTAAAACTTTTATTGCTCTAGTGATTTTTATATTTGTACGAGACATAAATTTTATAGACATAGGCCTACATTGTGAATATTTTTACGGTATTGAGGATTTCCTAGCCTTCATAGTTTTTGTATAGTGGTATGTCAAACCCAAAATTAGAAGAAAAAAAAACTGTTTTACACAAGAAAGGAAAACAAACTGACTTACAAAAATTAAATAACTTCCAGTGAACAATAGCGTCACGTGCTACGTCTAAACACGAATATAAACACACATTGAATTTTTTTTAATTGCTTACTTTAAAATAAAAGCTTGTAATTTTTCTGATATTTGTTAAAAATACAAAACATTCAATTCAATGTTTTTATTCATGTCTTGACGTATCCCGTAGCACTTTTCTACAGTGTTAATTATTTAATTTCTGTACGTCAGTTGGTTTAAGTTCCTTGTGTAAAATAGTTAAATGCAAATTTGGACTTTGATATGCCATTATATAAAAACTATAACGCTAGAAAATTTCTATTATTGTATAAAACAGTGACAGTGTATGTCTAAAACTCAAACTACATTGCATACAAATATAAAAATTAACACAATTAAAATTTTGCGTGGTCTCTCCCTTAATCACGTATATAAAACACAATACATTAATGAAATTATTGTATTTTTAAACCTTTGTTATTTTTACTCAAAAAATTATGCTCGCAAAATTAAAAGCAAAAGAGACACTCACATACAACGATATACGTACATTCATTTATAAGCATAGATGCGATGTAAAGAAATTATTAAAATTGTTAAAATCGGGAAATGCCATAGCAGACATTTTTTAAAATTACACATATGCGTTGTTCATGTTATGTTTTCTTAGGTACGTTATGACAACGAATGTTCTGCAACACTATATTATAAATATAACCTAGGCAATTACTGTCGAGTGAAATTATTTCAGTTTAATGGAAGTTGGTTTAAAGTAGTTTTTTGATATCAAGTCACGGGAAATAAAATCACAAAGATAGTTAAGTTACGGCAATTTAAAATAAAATTACTAGTACACTATCTTATGTTTCCGGGGAAATGAAAACAAGTAAATTTTGCCAACAACATTTACACGTCTGTTCTTACAGCTAGTGAACCATTGCCTCTCGTAACTCGCACACGCCATGCTGACCAGTTGTAAAGCATGAGCCACGCAGACAGCGACACAGGAGCCTGCAAGGAAAGGTAGGCTCGACCTTGGCAAGGGGGGGGGG
>PNEQ01027788.1:0-49314 GCA_003012365.1 Medauroidea extradentata | reverse complement strand
TTTCCGTAGCGCAGTCAAGTTTCTTCCCATATGGAAGCCCACTCTAGTCCTATCTTTACTCAATGTCCATACTCACATCATGTCACTCTTCCCCAGCACTAAAGATCTGTCAAAAATTTATTCAAATAAATGCATCACTTTAAGTTTTAATGCCAATTTGAAGGAGACCATCACCATAAATGTTACTGGAAAAATAGTGCATTCGTGAGCATCAGTATTATTTCACATAACAATCAGAATTAACTAATAGCTGCTGATTTGTTTCAGTTATTTTTTAATCTCCATTTCAAGGCAAATGTGATGTAATGGTAAGGGGATGTTGAGTGTGTTATATTTTAAGTGGGAGATTTGAGTTTGTCATTCTTGAGTGTTCTTTCTGGACATCAGTCCATCAGCATTTCCATAAGTATTTCAGCTAAGGAATCACTTACTAAAGCTTATAAAATAAGCTTAGGAGCTGCCTATAACTGTCAGAAATGAGTAAATACCAAACATTTTCGCACGTTCACTGACCTTTCGGCTATGCTCCAAGAATACGTGCGCCCAAGCGGACAACAGTTTCTGATTGGCTGTTCCCTGACATAGTAATATCATATTACATTAATTATCATGCATTTAAATGCTTCATCTTTATTGCCTACATCAACCTCTAGTTGGTGTCAAGTCAAAGGCCTATAGCTATCGTGACACGAACATTCAGATATTTGTGCACGTTCGAAAACTCGAAGTTTTCAGTTCTTTGGGTACACGTTGTGAAATGTAAAATTATTCTGATAATTTGTACCTTTGACAGATGATAACTTTGTATAAGCTGACATTGTAATGACACTCAACTTTACTAGTGTTACTGAATTTTACTAGAGGTATATGATAGCTACTTGAAATTTTAAATGTTTAAACATTGTTAAATCATAAATTTTAATTGGTTTAACGTAATATGAGTAAAAAGTAGCAATAAATTCTAAAACGCGCTGCTGTCAACGAATAAAGTGTGAACTGTGAGTGAAATTCCTCGTTGCTATAAACAGTCTAAAATGTGTGTTTAGTCTGGCAGACGGTGAGAAATGGACGTATCTTTTTAACAGCTTCACACAAGGACAAGGATACTAAAAGTGGTTTTGGAAGAGGCCTGGATTGAGTTCATTTTTTCCAAAACTGAGAACCCTTGCTAGAATTTCCGACGTGGTATATGCCCTTAACAAAGGGTCCTGGTATTAATCAGGAAAATTCTAAGAAACGTACGCCATAAACTAAAGACCACAGAATTTATGCCAGAAGTCACTATCACCAGAGAGCCTTTAATATTGTGTGACTTACTCACTTGGATATATATTATTACTCTACACTTTTTAATCAGTGCTGTGGTGTTCAGTTTTATTGCGGCAAATGTTTATTAACCAACCCTGAAATAACTGCTCTGAGTAAGTTCAACACCTTTTCAGTAATTTATAAAAATTTGTCAGAACCATGAAAATGCTCTTTTTTCCCTGGTGATTGTGGAATAACTAAGCATGTTAGTGAGTAAAATATCACTTCAAATTGTATATTAGTAAAGTCATTAATTATCCCAGCCAAGGGAAATAATCAAGTATTAAATTGTTCTGTGGCGTCTTTAATTACAAATGTTTAACTCCTCAATCACCAAAATTGCAATAAAACTACGTTTGACAAAAGTAAGTAAAACAAAACACACACGCACTGATAAATCGGTTCACATATTTTCATTAGTTGTGCTTAGCAAAACCAAGCTTAGTATCATGAAGGTTGTGTAGTGCTCCATCCACTCTAGGTTGTGGGAAGTGCATGTAACAACGTAGAGACTCGGAAATTTCACGAGATCAACGACCAGCAAGGTAGACTACGCAGTCATCCAGGAAAGAACTGAAATTTCCAAGGATGGGCAAACGTAATATGTCACTATTGTTACTCGAGTCCTCAACTTTAAGGAAGTACAATGGTCACCATCTTGGATAATTCACTTTGGAGTTCATAAAATGCCTCTAATTAATATATTCTATACAAAAAAATTAAGATTGTAGATTATTTAAGGTTTACTCCTGTTTCAAGGATTTAGAGGGGGTTGTGTGCAATGGCTACCCCTGTTGTTGCGCCTTCTCCCGCTGCCATCAGCTACTTCTCCATTGACTGTCACTCTAGAGGCCAATTGTACATATGACAATGTGGCGCGGTAATCACACTAAAAAAATGTAGAAAGTCTTCCCTGTAAAATTATTTTATAGTAACCACAAAATAAATTTGTAGAGGCCAAAATATTTTAGTGATTTCAACAAAATGGTTTGGTGGTGACCATAAAATTAATTTTTCTGTGTAATTCTCATAAAATATTATTTCCCATGCAGTGAGTGTTTACATGCAGGTCTTCTATTGGTTTCCAGTCCGCAAGGATGCGGTAACAGTACCCTATTCGCGAAATCAGCTGGCGGTACACGAATTTATTAAAGTACTACTTCTTCTTAAGTGTGCGGTAACCAAATAAACGTTACGAACATAATTTTAAATCAACACATTTTTAAAGTCAATACCATAAGCGGGAGTGACTCTGGAAAGGTGGGGTAACTTAAGGGCAATACAAATAATTTTTCTTCGCACATGTCATGAATAAAGAAACGTACTGGCAAAAAATTCCCGAAAAGTATATATTCACATGACGGTAACTTGATATTTACTCACAATTGACAAATGGGAAATAAAAATGCAAAGTGTTCCAAAGTCAACCCACGTGTTAAAAATCGAGCCCCACTTAAGGCATGAAAAATCTGCAAAACATCAACCCTATATAGATAATGATATTAGCCAACTTTATTATCAAAAATTTGCCCGGAATGATGTGTTTGTAAGCGTGATCTCTTGCAGCGCAGTTAAACGTACGAGATTTAGGCGTCAGGGGTAGTTCTCCAGACTTTTTTTTTTTTTTTACTTCGAGAAACCTACAAATTAATCTGATATTTCCAGAACTAAATTACGTACCAAACACCGAGCTTACGTGTTACTACTTTTCTTGAAATAATTTTTTCGTGCTTGATTAAAGTCGGTATCACAAATATTGTCGGCAATTTTATTTTAAAATGGTGTTTGTCATGATAGATTTTTTTTTCAAGGCAGGAAAGTATGTGGTTTGTACTAATAGGTAGAGACAGGAAAAATTCGCAAGTTAACGGACATGTAGGATAGTCTCGAATGTGTTAGCAGCTGTTTATTAGCTGCTCTCCGACTTAGTGAAATGGGCCTGTATTCAGTTACAGTTTCATTATTAGCTCAGATACTTACAAGAAGTGTCGAGTAAGTCAACGGCCAATTGTAAACTTGATACAGGCGTATAGTTGCTGAAATTATAGCTTGCGACTAAACGAAAACGCCAATTTTTCAGTTCTCTGCTAATAAGTAGAGACATGGAAAATTCGCGTTATTTATAGACAGCTGACTAGACTCCAAGTGACTATAGGCTTGTTCGACGTCTCCCGCTGGCCGATATTGACGTGACTTGCCGCGGAGAATGCTTACACGGTAGAGAGGCCAATCTCTGTAAAGACGTAACACACTTACATGTCAACACATAACGTTCGTGGCCAGTTGAATCGCAAATTATGCTCTGTTATGTATATGAAAGTGAAGTTTAGTATTGTTACCAAATGATAACGCGAATTTTGCACATCTCTACTAATAAGTCAATTTACAAAATTAGTTAAAGCCATAATGTCTACTGTCTTCAAAAATTAAGTCACCATAGTGAAGGCCATTTTATTCAAAACTGCCAAACTTATATTGGGTATCTGCTCTCGTTTAAGATTAAAAATTAAATACCCTGAAAATAGTATGAACAGGAGATCAAGCCGTTAAATAAATTCGCTGAAATTCCGGGTCTCTAGGAGAAATATACAAAATAAAATAATTAAGTTGCAATGTGTGTCTTGTCTGTCGCATACACTGCTGTTGTCCTGGCAGAGACGCAACTCATATCCGAGCAGAGTCCTTGGGGTGTCATGGCCGGCTTATCCTTCTACCCTTTCTCCTGGCCCCAGCAACCCTCTACCTCCCCCATCCACCACTGCTAAAACTCTCCTCGTGGAGTCCCTAACTCGCCCCCGCGCGGCCCGAGCTTATACGGCTCCGGTATCTGCGCTCGCAGCTCGCGCGGGGCACAGAATAATCTACCCTGCAGAGGCGGAACGACACTGGCAACCTCTTTGTTTTAAGAGTATCGTGCAACGGTTTCAAGTTTTCCACGTTTCACGCGTGGGGAATGCGGAGTGATAAGAGTCAGGATACTACACACGACGATAAACAAATCGCCTTTATTCGCAGCGCCCCAAAATGGCGTGCAAGCTTTTCGTTGCAGTCATTTTTCATATTGGACTTTCAGTGGCGACCCTGAAATTTTATTTCTGTTTTGTATGAAGTAGATAAAGTCCAATGCATACACCTCGTTTCGAACTATTAGAATTCAGGTGGCAATTTTGGAGTTACAACCGCCTAGATTTTTTTTCTTATTACAGAGGCAACAAAACCACATTTGTAATATGCCTGCTAAACTCTTAAAATTATATAAATGTAGCTTCAACTGAGTTTTCTGTCCGTAGATAATCGCAGTTAGAATGAGGTAAGCGTTTTCGCGTAAAAAACACTTTGCAACGACTATTAAGGTTGGGCATCCCCAAATTGTAATTACTTAGTTCTTTCTTTTGGTTGTTTGGAAACACTTATGGAAAATATTTAATCATAGCGCTGCTATGAAATATATTACTTTGAAAGGAACACATTAACCTATAATATCTGACCAATAATAAAGGCGTAGTTAGTCAAATATTATTTACAAATCATACTTTATTTCGTTTCCAAACTCATCAGTTAATGCGTATATAAATAAAGCGGTTGAATAAGAAAGCATTTGTATAACGTCAAAACACTACATAAAAGAAAATTTAACACAAACATTTTATAACTAGGAAGTGCAGAATTCAATATGTGTATGAACCCCTGCCTTAAGAATAGTTCGAAGAAAAAACTTTATTAAATTTCTGTTCCTACCAAACGATAATTCGTAAGTGGGTTAACCAACTGTCATCTCAAATTGATAAAACATTGAAGATTAATTGTATTTCACATAAACTATTAACATTCTGTCTATTCTAATACTCAGTGAGAGGCTCTGCCTGTGTTACGTAAAATCGTCTGGAGTAGAAGAATTTATTACTTTGGCCGATTCCACACGCCGTAAAAAATCTAGACTGCAGTAATTGGAATTCAAGAGCTTTTGGTCAGCAATTAACATATCTGTCTTTAGCGCTGGTGAGGGGTGATATAATATGAGTATGATGCAGCGCCGGTTTGAGGAGGTAGGGAAAACGGGAGAACGCCGAGAAAACCCGCTGACCAGCAGCATCGTCCGGCACGATTCCAGCATGCGAAAATCTCGGGACCGACCTTGCTGGGAATCGAAACCGATGTGAGGATGATGCTTTAGCCACTGCACCAACTACATCTACATTCGTAATAGCGTGTTTACATTTAACTGCTACTATATGGTAGTTTTCTAATCAACGTTCAGATCTCCTAGTTAAAAAAGGGGTGAAATTAGATATAATGGGCAGTATGCTAAAAGATTAAAAACACACAACAAAGTAATTTTATCTTTTATAAAAAATTGCCATAAATGAGATACTTTTTCGTAATTTTCGGATTTTTTTATAAAGTACAAAGAAATTCCATTCCGTGTTTTTAAATCTTTTAGCATAGTGCCCATTATATCTACTATCAGCGTAAATTATTTCATTTGAGTAAGTCACTTGGTTTTTGTTAAACCTATGTTACTGTAACTTGCCAATTATGACTTTGACTTGACGCTATGGGAAAACTATGAGAGCTAAAAAATGTCTACAAGCTGAAAATGCAGTCACAAGTAACGTCTATAAAACTCACACTATTCCAAGCAAATATGAAATTTTGAATTTTTGCCACGTAAACGCCCTTAAGGGCGCCGCTTACCATATGCATAAAATAGTTCGCAGTGTTTTCGTAATGTATGAAACAAAAATTCACGCCAGAAGATGACGGAAAGGTAATGTCAAAGCAGTCAAAAAATAAGGAAAATCATTTTAGAGCCCGATAAAAACAGATAATAACCGTTTTTCAAACGTATTGTATCTGAAAAACTACTAACGAGATTCATGTGAAATTAGTCTAGAAGCATGCAATGGACTCAGCTTAAAACTTTCAACCGGTAAAAATATGGGATCACTACTGAATGTGTTAGTTAGTCAGTCAGGAAAGTGATCTATGATACCACTGCACGACGTTTCAGTGTCTTGCGGTAGAGTCAATACCTAGGGCCATGTAGTTCCCGCAAAAAAATATTTGCCCCACTTTGTTTCAGTGTCTTACGCGTACACCTGCACCTCAACTTCACGATTATTAGCAGAGTGTTTTTGTGCAGAGTTACAATTAATTTGACTGTTTGTGATTTACGAGTTTAATCTCCAGACGTTGTATGCTAAGGCATCCAATCACTGACCACATAGCAGAAATGCAGATGCGAACGTAAGGCACTGAAACAAAGTGCTGCACAAATATTTTCGCGAAAACTTCCGGGTCCTAGCGATACCGCATCAGACGAGCGAGTCAACATCGCCCTTGGCGCCCTGCCACAAACACACGACCACAGAATAAATAATAATACAGACGTGAAATGACGTGGCTGCTCGTTTGATATGGCGAATTTCACCGCTTATTGGTTGCCCGAGGTTGTTGATACCAGCCGAAGGTTTGTTTGGCTCCTGCATGTTACAGCAGTTTTCCTATTGGCCAGGCTGCCAGCTAGCAGGGCATCCACCTTAACGCTGATTGGCGGTAGGCGTCTCCGACATGTTCTTGGCCAGGGAAGCCATTTTACTGGCGTGTGTGACTGAGTTTGCCGTTCTACCAGCTATTTCGCTTCTGTATTTCTAAATATTCTGTGGCATGGCGTTTACGCAAAACGGTTGGTAAATAATGCTTGATAATGTTGGTTTGCAGAACGTGGTTTTCGAGAGGGAAATATTTTCGGTTGAAATGAGCGTGGCGAATGAGGTGTAGAAGCAGTGGGAACAACCCCGGTTCCGATGCAGGGCCGCATAGTAACCAGGCACCAATCAGGGCCCAGCTATATCGCATCATCCACTCAGCGAGCAGGAAAACACACGATAGGTGCCGCAAATTGCGACCAGCAGCCGTGTACTCATCCAACATTCGTCAGTGTGGGTGACGTCACAGATATGCTGCAATCGCTTCGTTATTGTTCTGCAGTCGACTACACTTCACACATAGTCCGTGGACTAATAACAATTCGCTAAGCCGGAAGTAACTAAACATAATTAGGGTAAACGGACCATATATCAATGGCCCAGTTCAAAAGGGAAACAACTCAAAAATTACATATTTGAGTTTGACCCACCAACACTTAGACAGATGTACACTCTAATCAGTTGAAAAGAAAAACAACACTTATATACACTTATTTTAATAACATATCACTTTATTCTGATTGTCAATAAATAGCTAGAAATATTACTTATTTTATTTTAGAGTGCAATAATTTCAGCAAAGGCAGAGTAGGAATAGTTTTAACACCGTAAATTGTAGCCTCTGTATTTTGCTTGAAACTAACACTACCCATATAGGGCCTATGTTAATTACCGTATTTACGGCGAAACGGAAATATTTTTATGTACATTTTACTCAAAACTGGGAATTTAGTGTTGTTTCCGTTTTGAACTGGGCCATCGATATCATGATATGCCTCAACATGGTGATAAACTACTTCGCGGGATTCATACAATTGGCATAGTTCTGTATACCAATTTCACATGGTTACCGACAGAGAGCGGACATATGTAGTTTCTGCAACAAGTGAACAATATATCAAATATGAGATCATAATTAAAATGTTTAAGATATTAAATTTACTGTTACTGAATTTATAAGCCTTTGTATCACGAAGAAGGTTAAGTTTACCAAGATCGTGTTGAAGGGGTAGACAATCTTATTGTATTTTCAGTTTTCGAACTACAACACATATTCACATTGTATTATCAAAATTTTCTCTTCGACAAAGAATAGGATATACCCGGTAATCTGCTTGACATAAATAATAATGGAATATTTCATTATGTTGTCATGCAGAAACGTTGCAAGAAATTTATAGGGTAACTTTCAAGAATTCTCCTGCAAAGATACTGCATGGCAAATTAATGAAATATTGCATTATTATTATTGTCAAGTAGTTTCCCAAGATTATATCCTATACTTTGTCTAAGAGACAATTTTAATAACACAATTTGAATAAATGTTATGGTCCGAAAACTGAAAATACAGTAACATTGTCTAACATTCCCTCTTCAGTTAGCTGACTTTGTATAAAAATGTTTGTTAGATCTTTAAACAAAACTCTATGATGTGTATTCGTATTATACACTATTTGGATCTACATTTTATTCGATATTGGCAAGAACTTCTCGCGAATAAATTAATGCGTAAGATATGTGCACGAAACTTCATTTGCAACTGGATCTCTGTTTATATGACTAAGGACTCCTGATTTTCACGAAAAAAATTTTGTACGCGTTTAAATGCCTTGCTTGTATTTCGTGTAGCTCTGCTTCGAGGTTATTTGCACTGTGTCTTTGTGTACAGGTATCACTGATTTGAATGTGCACATCCAAACTGTGTTCCTGTGACACCACTCGTCTCTGATTAGTGGGTACCATGGCCGTCTTTAGTAGAAGGCCGGAGTCTTCACTGAAAAAAAAAACTTCCTTGAATGTTTAGGAAGTTATTATCCCAGACGCAGTATGGTACAGTTACCATACTTCGTCTTGTAAATATGCAAACTTTTACAGTTGTTACAATACAAGTCTGGTAACTTCAGTATACATTTGAATGTTTTATAAAAAGGTTTAGGCGTGCTACCATGGATGTCTGGGAAACTATTCCGCAATACCTACTTTTTAGCGCTCTTATACGCACGTCTGGTAAATTTACAAACTATTATTTAGAGTGTTGATTGTGGCAACGCTTCATCGAGGGCTTGCTTCCTGTCACTTCTTGACTGTCCTAGTCTCTGCAACGAGTATATATGCAGTCTTAGTCTACACTGACAAGGGCAGCAAATGAGCCACCGGCAGCAGGCCCCCGATGCCGTGTCGCCACATTCAAGACTCTGGCCTTCTACGAAAGATGGCAATGGTAAAACTCTCAAGACGCTGAGAGGTAAAAACATTCAACCACGACCACAAAGCGGAGATGCAGTAGTGCGTGTAAGGCACATAGCCTAAACAAAGTAACGCAAAAATTGTTTCACGAAAATCACGGGTCCCTACCAATTAAATCCCGATAACCAACCGAAAACGGTATTCATAGAATTTTTATACACAGCTCAGCTTAGCAAAACTTAAATTACACGTCAGTAATATATGTTTTTATTACACAGTAAAAAAAATTTTGTACTTTTACAAAAAGGTTATTTGGAAACCTGTTTCTAAAAAAAAAAAAAATTTGGAACACTACAATAATGTTTTGTAAAATTTGCAAAAAACATGTACTTTTACAAAATTCTTTGTATATTTACAAACATTTCTGTAAATCTACAAACAAATTTTGTATATTTAATGCTTGTATTTGGTTCACTTTACAACAATTGTTTGTAGAGTTATAATTTTTTTTTGTAAAATTACGAAATGTTTTGTGAAATTTGTCTGGTCTTCAATGTTTATTTTCTTTCAAATCGAAAAATTTACTCATTACCATTTATTTTACTAGTTCCTAAAGGTGTTCACAATATTTATAACCACTTTAAAAGGTTTCGGACATCTCACATTTGTTACCTGATTGATAATGTTCTGATATTAGTTTACAAGATTTTCCTTGTAAATATACAATTATTTTTACTGTGTACCATAGGACAAGTCACACGTCGAGAATGGTAGGAGATCAATCTTTCTTTAACTAAATGTACAACAGGCAAGGTCTTGCGTCAAACACATGACGTAGCCTATATCTAGATCTTGCACGAGAACTGCTCGTACCACACTCGGTGTAAGATCAATACCGTCGGCAAATATTTAATGTTCCTCACTTTGTGTAAAAGGCAAAACCGATCCCGCATAGCTCACTTCGACGAAATTATGTAATTCCTTTCTGATTTATGAATATTAAAATACTACAGTACCTTATTATCTTGCATGGTACTGTGCACAGTTTATGTGAAACATTAAAGTGAAATTATTAAAAACTTCGAGTTATACTAAATTTATAAAGATTATTTTCTTATAGGCGTTTCGGGATAAAGTCAGCACTCACGAAAGGCATGCTACAGTTCTTTTTTCAGTAAATTCGTATCACTCCACATGTAACGGCTAACGACGAGAAATTTCCAACCTCTCTAGACATGTCACTAAATATTTGCGTGTGTAAGATAAAGTGTGCAGTCAGTATGAAAAATACAGTCTGGCAAAAAAAAAAGTTTGTTATTTATATGAAATATCATTATGTCGATTTCGGTTAGTTTTATTTCAGTATGACTATTTAAATATATAGTTATATGGAACTATATTGCGTAATTTCGCTGCCAACCGTACAATCTGTACGGTAACTATTGCGTTAGGGTTGAATTATACGCAGTAACGCGGCTAGTGATATCTTTCAAAGGTTACATCATTAGTATTCATCTCTCATTCGATTGTACTAAACAGACTAAGTAGAGACGGGAAAAATTCGCGGGTTAACTGATCTGCAAGAATATACGAGAACCCAAGCTAGACAGCTGCTGTTTATTAGCTGTTCGCTGACACAGTCAAATGGGCCTGTATTGAGCTATAGTTTTATTATTGTCTTAGCTTCTTCCAGGAAGTGTCGGGTAAGTCAACGGCCAATTACTAGGGCCTGGTAGTTTTCGCGAAAAGATTTATGCAGCACTTTGTTTCAGTGTCTTACGTGCACACCTGTCAGTGATTGGATGCCGTACCCAGCGTGTGGAGGTTAAACCCGCAAATCACAGACGAGATGTCTTGCTGTTATCCATGTACTGATTGGCACAGTCAAATGAACAACAAATCTGCACAAAAACACTCTGTCAATAGCCATGAATTTGAGCTGCAGGTGTTTACGTGAGGCACTGAAACAAAGTGGGGCAAAATCTTTTCGCGAAAAACCAAGGTCCTACCAATTATGAACGTGATACAGGCCTATAGTTGCTGGAACTCTAGCTAGTTCCTAAAAGAAAACGCGAGATGTGCAGGTCTGTAAGAATAAGGTTTTCGTTTCACCATACGTATGTGATTTCACACTAGGACTAGTGCAAGTATTATATAAAACATCCAATCACTGACCACGAAGCAGAGAAGAATATCTCCCGATAATTGTGGACCGGCCCAGTGATTTCATTCGGCCGTAAATGATTTCGAAGGACTAAAAATAAGTTATGTATGGCCCATTGTACAACACTACTAGGTTTCTAATATTTCATCTGCAGTTTACATTGTTTAACCTTGATTCACTCATTAAGTAAGGTACTTCATTGTTTCACTAAAACTATGTATACGTTGGATTTAGATTTCGAAGTTTATTTACCAACTGTCAGAATTTAGCACTCGGTGATTTGGCGAAAATATTTTCTCCCCACATTGTTTCATTGCCTTACGTGAACACCTGCATCTCTGTTTAACGGTCATCGGTAGAGGTACGTAAATTTCGCAGATACATTCCAGGTCAGGTTGAACGCCAATTGTGTATACTTCATTGTCATGTCTGTGACTTGCTGGCGGCTGTTACGAAACGCGTTTGACTACTGGAAGCCAATAGTAAATAAGGAAATAATGCGAAGTGCTATCACTTGATACATTCTTGTAAAGTTAAAAGCCAATAGATAATCGATTGTGGCCAGTGGGTGTATAGGACTGACGAGTCTAGACTGCTGCCCGATGAGTCCGCGAAATTGACGTACCTCTAGTCATCGGCTGTGGTTATTTGTACAGAGTCGTCTTTTATCAGACTGTGCCAATCATAACGAAGTTAACTGCTACACCCTACGTCTGTGATTTGCAGGTTTAACCTTCAGACTCTGGGAGTTTAAAATCTTCCAATCACTGACCACGAATCAGAGTTGCAGGGTGTGAACGTAAGACATCGTGACAAAGTGGTGCTAAAATGTTTTCGCGAAAAACTTCCAGTCCCTACAGATAACGCACCAGAAATCAAATGGTGCAAACATTTTACCGCCATAAAATCTTGGCTCTACTAATCGGGTGCAAGAGTTGTTTATTTATGTATACACGTGTGTTTGTGTGTATGTGTTTGGTTACGAAATTTGTGAAGCACATCTTCCAAGTTTTTCTTTATGAGTCATTACAATAATCAACAACAACGAACAAAATTGTACCACCGTCAGTGGTATTAACACCTCTTCTGACTCAAGAATTGCAAACATTATAAATAAACACAGTCTGACTCATGTCACAATTTAGAATGTACATTTGACACTAAACAGTATGTGTATGTGTATATTTTATGTTATTGGAGGCCAATGAATAATAGAATTAATTAATCAAATCAACAAACCCATCGATGAATTTGCATGCATTGTGGGTACATTTCCTTGTGTAAAAAAATAACCGGTAATGTTAAATTAAGCATGCTGTAAAATAGATATGCCCTCATCGCTTTGAATTTTATGTTTTCCAAACACAACAAGGATGGTCGGCATCCAAGACAGTGCTGCCACTAATGTAGACTAATGCTCGCTCAGAAACTTTTTTCATAGCCTATAAGCGCATTAAATGGCTCAACTGGCGTCGCTCTTCCCCTCATGGACTCCTCGTAACTTAAGTTCAAACTGAACCAATCGTTAGCGAAGCATTAAATCACCAACGTCACATTACGTCAAGAAAAAAAAAATACTGCCCCGGCGGGACGTGGCATGCCACAGGGAGAAGAACAACGTCCAATCAGAGCCGTAAACAAACGACCTGAATATTCATCCGCGGAAGTTGTCCATCCTGCTTGAACGTGTCGGACGCGGGTTTCGCAGGCGATCATAAATCATGCCGACAACTTCATCAGCGCAATCTACACGGCCCTTAGTTCGGTCGTAAGAAACCCTCCTCCAAATCCCTCTCCAAATAATAAATATTAAGATAATGTCAAGCTGAGTAGCTGTGTCGAAAATGCAAATCACTCCCTGCCACCAGCAATTTTATTTCCACCTACAGTGCACACCGAAATTCGAGAACAATTTCTCGCTCAACTGTTTTAACCGTTCATTTAGAGTACGGTACATAAAAATTTTATTTACGGCCCTAGGGTTACTTATAATAGCTTGCCGCCTATTGGTTTTGTTCAGGTATAAGTTGCACTGGAAAATACAATTTGTGGCCACCGGAAAAATTTTTGTAATTATGAACCTCAACAAAATTTTTGTTGTGACCATTTTTTTTTTTGCTGCCTCCAGTGGAGTTTTGGAGTGACTACAAAAATGTTGTAACCAACTCAAAAAAAAAAATACTAAGGTCCATACTGTCGAACCATTTTACAGCCACACACAAAACTTATTACTTCTGTGTGTAGTTGCAAAGACTGTATACTGCTGACGCTAAAGCCACTGACATTCTGACCTGCAGGTGTTACTTGTTAAAGAGTGGTCACCAAATATTAAGAGCACGTGATACCATTTATACTGCTTTTTTTAAAAAAAATTTCCGATTCAAAATTTGGCGAAATTTATTTGGAAATATTTTAATAGGTACTTAGCTAATTTCCTTACCAGTCATTGCGAAAATTGTAACCGACACATTTAAGCGGCATTATGAAATAATAAAGCAAATTGAAAATGTAATAGAGTAATTATCTCTCACAATGTACTAAAGATTCGTGGAATCAATTTAGTCCAGTAATACGTAACTAATAGTAATATATAATGCTCCTATGAAGAGACTTCGCCGGTCATTCATCACACACTTAATTTATTGAATGAAAATGAATAATACCTTTTAAGCTGCTACGAACACCTTTCATGGCGATTCATCTACAGCGAGTGTATAAAATGAGTGTACAGTTCTGATAACATACAGTCCTTCTTTGCGAAAACACACTGGTCAATGCTGCTCAAAATAATCTAGGTGTCTTATTAAAAACGTCTCACACATATGCAAGGAAAAAAACACACACACACACACACACACACACACACACACACATATATATATATATATATATATATATATATATATATATATATATACATATGATGTATAGATACAATATAATGAAATATATTGAAATCGAACACATATGTGTTTCTTAAAATTCTGCTGCAACATAGAGATAAGCAAATTTAATATGCACTAGTCATTAAATAAAATAATGAGCTTGTACTAATTACTTAGTATATTTCCTATACACAAATTTCTGCCTATATAAAACACGTCTGCCTCCGCATTCCGGGCTACAAACACAGAGACGGCATAGTTATTTTGGTACAGTTGACAAAGAAACTGAAAAAAAAATAATGTGTTCGAAAGTTTAATACTGTAAACATTACTGGAAGAAACTTCTATTTTAAAATTTTAATTAGTTATCATGATTAAATTATGTATTTTTTTAAAGATGATTTAACCTAGGCAAGATTTTGACAGTCGAATATGTAATATCAGTTTTATTTGTGTCCATATTTTTACCTGCCAGTACTTGTCCTTATGTGAATAATATTTACTAAACTTAATTTGTTAGTAATTTATGTCGTATTATTTATGTCCAAATTATTTACACTCAGTCAGATGGTAAGCGACATAAATATTTGTATCGACGCCAAATAGAAGAAACACGAAGGTTTCTTGATCAAAAATATACATGTGTTTCTGGGCGGGCCACACGTTGGATACAAAGTCTGGCAACAGTATTTTCACCGCAGATAGGATATCATTTATTTTATATTGAATTCCAATTATTTGCTTGTCAGAAAAAAAACAAAGTAGTAAAAATATTAATAAAATAATTGGTTTCACATGCCTAAAACAAAAACAATTCTATTTGTAAAGGAAGTGCAATGTTCCCCAGTTGGCAGTAGGGGTATTTACAACACAAGTGGAATGTTAATTAAGTCAGCTGGTTGATCATAATACTTGTCAAAACCAAGCGAAATTGGTATTACTCGTTATTTTTTGTGCGGAATTAATATAAATTGTGAATTACTTATTTACTTTTATTTTTATATTTGTGCTAACCATGACTTGAATGAATACGGAAGTTGAATTTAAAATATTTCCTGTTTTTCAATCCCAAAAGTTTAATTTATGAAATAATTACACCAAAGCTAGACTATTATTTTCTGCTTCCACAGTAAACTTATTCTGATTGGTCCAGTTAAATAATTCACACTTATGCACAAATACACGTTACCAATAAGCACTAAGCACAGCTGCAGATGTCCTCATAAGGTATTGAAACAAAGAGGTGCAACATCCCTTGGCGAAAATCAGGGAGCCATAGCTATGCGCCCTATGAAGTCAGATGTATACATAGAAATCGTAAAGAAAAGCTGTAAATAGATAAATGCAATACATACTGTTATAGTGGCGTTACGTTGTACTTCAAAGGATGCAATGTTCGGTGAAACATCTTATATACGTACATGCGTATTTCATATTATTTCTAAGAAAGATAAGGAACCATAGAAAAGAGGAAGTCGATGGTAAAAAAAGCCACTATAAAAAAGCAGGGCAGACACGGTAAAGGGAAGGAGGGCGAAAGGAATTTGTCATTTAAAAGACAATGAAATCTTCCTGCCGACTGAATTTCGTATTCTCCGAGTTCGGAAAGTTCACAAACCCGCGCTTTGGTTGCACAGAAGCTCGGGAAGGAGTTGGTGTACGGTCCGCCCATGGAGTTGGATTGGGGAGGGGGGGGAGAGTTCCTAGAGTAGGTTTTGGCGAAGGGTTGGGGTTGGGAGGGAGAAGCGTGAATTCGCGACTTTATGAACTTTGGCGACGACAACGAACGCCCGAAGAGTGAAACTCCGCCATGACCCGCATTGAAAGAGGAAACAGCGTTGTTGAAAAGGAACGAAGGAAGGGGGGCGATATGGAAACGGTAAAAGGGGAGGAAAGGGGTTAAGAAACACGAACCGAGACGCACGAAAGAGGCGTTTCACAAAGAAGAAAGAAGTGCCGTGGTGATGTTTGGGGTGAAAAGCAGGGGGAGGGGAAAAGAAGGGGAGGGGGTTTGGGTTACAGAAAGAGGGGTGGAGAAAACTTCGCACCCGAGCTAGTAAATACCCACGCGCGCGGGTTTTGAAGGACGTAGGGGTGTGAGAGGTGGAAGGAATCGATTCGCGAAATTTCCCCCCTCGTCGAGAATTCTGCGATTATCTTATCGCGGGCAACAGTCGCAGACACTTACTCCCCTCCCCCCTTCCCCAACCCACCACCAGACCATTCCCGCTCTTGCCGGAGTTGGGCAAACTTCGTCCGCTGAACGAAATTAGCAAGTGCCCTAATATCCGGCAATGATCCTATTCGTAAATCAGGCTTCCATTTGCCCGTTCGCCGCGGTGGGGGAGCTGGTACAACCTCGCCTTGCCTTAGTGGAAATTTGGCTTCATCATACAGCAGAACTGCTGAGTAGGAAACTAGGAAACATGCTATTAGTACTCAAGTTCATTGAAACAGGACCAGCTATTTCACTGTTAGGTTTGTCAGTAAACCGACGCAACTGTAGAATTTCGATTACTTTATTAACATTTTATGAAAGTATGCTACGAGGCTTGGTGTCGACTTTAGTACAGACACATGCTCTTGAACTGACATAAATTTCCGTGGCAGCACAATCTCCACAAAATCACTGTTGCAACACGGTAAAAATGCCTTATTATTAGGGCTAGGAAACATTCGCGAGTTCAATGACCTGCAGGCTAGAATCCAAAGTCCTATGCATACTCAAGCCCCGTCTATTCGTTCATTGTCTGCTGTCTGAATGAGTAGCAGGTAATGGACAAATGGTAGAGCTTAGCATGTTGGCCGTTGAACTCGCGAAATATTCCTAGCCCTACTTATTATGGTAACTAAAAATGCCAAAGAAGTTAATTTTAACACATTGTTTAGTTAAATACTCTCTGCTTAAAAAAAAAAAAAACATTCTGTAAACTATCTGTTAGTATTTATCACCAGATGTTTATGACGTACCAAACTCGTAAATTTTGTACCACACGAACTTAAATGAAAATACTACCTGAGCAAATAATACTACAATTCTTTCCCTGTCATGTGTCACTTTATTTAAGCTTTCCCAAAGAAACGTCGATGAAATTTTCCCGACGTGCTAGAAGGACCTTCCGTGCAAAAATATATCAATATTTGTTTTTTTACTATGTAGCCTAAGTGTCATTGAAACAACCCACACCCCTCTTTTCTTCTCATTTACAAGTGACACAACATTTTTTTTTTCAAGGAGTGCGTCAATAAATATTATATCTGTGTAAGTAGTAATACATTATCTCTTGAATTATGTCACTAAGTATTACTTGTATTTAGAAAAAAATTACTGTAAATGTAAAATTGTATATTAATACAAGCAATATTACGTTTCCAACCCGGAAGAATGCTGCTAGATACCATTTCTGTAAACGCGTTCATAACTAATTTTTCTCATAAAACTATACGCATTTTCATTAAGGTGACATTCTAGGTCAGATATTACCAAACTACATCCCGCGGGCCTCATTCGGCACGTGATAAAGTTTTATCAGGCCAGCGAACACGAGTCTAGGTTGATACATAATTAGCAAAGATCATATTATTTTCGGTAACCAATTGTGAATTTTTCAGTCATAAGGCGGTAAAATTGGAGGTAAAATGTCGATGGAAGTTAGCTTTTGTCGCAGATTTGATGACACGCATTAATTGGTTAAATCTAACACTACAGGATTAAAATGCTCTCATATAAGACAAATATTGATACAAAGGCATTCCGACAGAAACTGTTCTTCAATCACAACTGACCAAGAACTGCTTTGCCCATTTCAAGTGTTGGGAAATTTTATGTCACGAAACTGACACGCCTTTTCTTTCGGAATTTCTGTTGAAACCATAACATATTTGAATTCACAATTCCAAACTCGCTTTTCATACCAAGATTCTCTTGCATCAGACATAAGGATCTTCGAAAACCCTTTCAATTTCAGCATTGAAAGTCTTCCACCTGAACTACAATTATAAGTGATTGACATGCAGTCCAGCAACGTGCTGAAAGAAAATAACTTAGTAGGTTTTACCGCATTCTTTCAGATGACACATTTAGTAAATTAAAGAACTTCGCTCGCGGTATTGTTTCAGTATTTGACACGACCTCTGTGTGTGAAGAGACATTTTCAAAAAAAAAATGTGTGAAAAGTAGCTATCGATCAGGATTGTCCGACAAACATTTGCAGTCCATACTGTTGATCGGACACAACATTTGAGTCTCAGATAGGAAATATATTGTCGCAAAAAACACAGTACCACATGTCTTACAAGTAAAATTATAGATTATTCATATATTAAAAAGTTAGCTCTAATTTTAATTAAGTGATATAATGCCAAAATTTGTACTTATGTAAATTAATAATTAGCTTTACTAGACTAATATTGTAGTAAAATAAGTTTGGACTTTAATTTTAAAAAATTGAAGTCAATTTTGTTATATTGTACCGCATTTTCTCAAGGAATAACACACATTAATACTAGAAAATGAAGGTAAGGTAAAAATTCCTATTAAACTATGTAATGTATGATTTTGCTTTACAAAATGTATAGTTCGGCCCGCGGCCATTATCCTGGAATCAAATGCGGCCTTCGTGGATATAAGTTTGGAGACCCCTGTTATAGGTGAACATTATCTTGCATGTTCCCAGGCCTAGGAGTCACTGAACAAGCGTGAAATCTTCTCGCCGACCATGCGCCTGAGCGAGACTCTTAGTGCAGACCCAAGCATTCTAGTGAGTATTATTAGAGAAAATTATGTACTGTACACGTCTATTTATTTTAAAATATTCTAGGTCAAAATAGACATACTTAAAAAGGACCGCGGCATCACACATTTTTGCCTTTAACGCCCGCTAAAAAAATATGACTTAAGGGAAATTGGCATGGATTTTAAATGGGTTTATACAAGTGTAACGTTATATGAATGATCTTCCTACGCAGACGTCACTCATGTGCGATGAGTAGAGACCTGAAAAATTCGCGTTTTCATTTGGGCTCAAGCTAGAATTCCAAATACTGTAAGTTTGTGTCACTTTCGCAGTTGTCCTTTGACTTATTTAACATCTCCTGGAAGTCTCTGAGCCAATAATGGAAATGTAACTAATACAGACATATATCACTTAAACAACAAGCAGCTAATGAGCATCTGCTGTCAGCTTCAGTTCAAAAATATTCTTGCAGGCTAACCTACATGGCAGTGAACTCATGAATTTTTCCGGTCTCTAGTCATACTGAAGCATAGAAAATCGTCAACATTTCCTGTAATAAATCAATGTGTCTAAGATTACGGTTACTGCGACACCACGCGTCTGTCATTTGCTTATATAACTCCCAAGAAGGTGAAAGTTTAAAACATTCAATCACTGACCATGAACCACAGTTACAGTTGTTCAACAAGGCATTGAAACATATTGGTGTAGACAATTCTGTTCGATAAGACTCAGTACGTCTCCATACATTTTCCGAACGCTTGAGCACTGAACAGTGGCGAAGCGTGAAGTGTTCTAGGACAAGCGGTGATTATCAGTGACTGTATACAACTCTGTGTTGCCTGTGTAACCATTAGACTGTTAGAGGCAGGTACACTCTTCAACCAGTACACTCTGAAAATAGTTTTTAAATTTACCAGACGTGCGTATAGGAGTGTTAAGAAAGTAGGTATTGTAGAATAGTTTCCCAGACATTCATAGCAGCAATCCTAAAATTGTTTATAAAACAGTCAAATGTATACTAAAGTTACCAGACTTGCTTTGTAACAACTGCAAAAGTTTGCATATTTACAAGACGGAAGTATGGTAACTGTCCCATACTGCGTCTTGGATAATAACTCCGTAAACATTCGAGGAAGTTTTTTTTTTTTTGCAGTGTAGCATGTAAGAGGCGAGAAACTAGTTCTCAGTAATACACCCAGGTCTCAGCAACACAACTGTAACCTGCTCCAAGTGTACAGTCAAGTCTCATACTGCTTGCCTTGGATTAGGACCAAGCTTCGCCATGGCCACTGAACCCTTGTTTTTGGCAATCAAGACAAGATAAAAGTTTGTACACCAATATAAGATCGCCAGTACCACTAGTCTTCATAATGACACTCACACCGTATTGGTGTACTCAGTAAAGAATACACCCACTGTACTGTGTCAGGTTCATTATTGGCCGATTTTTAGCCAATAGTGTGTCGAGTAAACTGCTCCACTCAAAAGTTATGTACTTATATAACATTATTATGTAACAGTTGTCGGTAGAGATGATGGTATATCGCGAAAACGTTTCGTGCTAACGTACCCTTTCGTACGCTGCAGTTAATTGCACCACATGTGACACAACGTAGCTGTCTGCAGACCAATAACAATAATCAAATATTACAATAGCGTGATTTGTATTTGCTCAGTCAAAAAAGAGTAACAGCTCCACGTACAAGCGAAAGCCAGTAATCTTCTGGTAAGATGAACGTGTGTTGAAACCCAGTCAACGGTCAGGTTTTTCCCGCGATAAACCGTCATCGCTAACCATCATCTCTGGTTATCGGTTTTAATCAAACAATAGGAAATAACTGCAGTTCAATTACGGAATTCAGACACAAATTAAATAGTGAAACTGTAAACTCGCAAGTTTTTTTCTTCAGGAGCAGAGGCATTTTCGTTTAATTTCAGCCCGAAACATTAATTTGACAAAAATGGAAAGTGATGAAAAGAGAGTACATCCCCGTTTATAGCAGGTACGTACTGCATTGTTCCCACTACAACATCTTCCGTAAGATTTGATCTGCAGAAGCAGCAGAGCGCATTCTTCTATATATATACACAGAACAAATTGAGGAATATTCCAGAAGAGAGGTTCATAAAACTATAATGTACACTTTTACAGGATAACTATTCTCCGTAACCGCCATATTGAGTAGTATGCTCCATCATGATGTATTAATTTTAATTGTAATGAAGTACGCGTGTACATCAACGAATGATTTATATTTTATAGATAGTTTGTTTACGTAGAATGTAATTGTACCTGGTGTCAATAAAGTCACTGGATATAAAAACTGTATAAAGGAAAACAAATAGAGGCAGAAAAAGGAAATATCATTGCAGGAACGATTGCTGAAATACAGTAACAAAATATTGAAACACCAATATCCCAAAACAATACGTTTGCGCACGTGTCATTTTTCCGTAGGGATAGTTGTTAACACTGTAAATAATACCGATGGCAAAATTGAAGTGCTTTCCTCATTTAAACAGAATGAAGGTGCCGATTTAATAATACTTTTATCACAGTGTTAAAGTTCGGGGAGTTTCAAAATGTTAAAGATCAGTGTTTCGTTGAACTTCCCTTTCCTCAGCTGTTTTAATTTTGCGAATTCTAAGATCCGGAAGCACTGTGTTTCATCCACGTTTTCGTGCAGGTTTGTTACTGCTCTGAAAATCCTAGGGTGTTAAGTTAACTATAATCGGTTTAGAAAGTCGCAGTAATGTTTATTCGTTCTAAATCTAGCGTTTTCTTAAATTTATTCTCGAAATTGTGTTGTACTTTTTGACATAGAAAGTAAATAATTAACTGTTTCGCTTAAGTTAAAATATATTAACTTACAGCAAATAACGGATTTATAATTTTCTTTCCATGTAGTATAGGTACTTAACTTTAATTTAAAAGTTGTTATACGAAGCAGATCTTTATTTGAAGTCAAACCATATTTAAACCTAAGCAATATCTCAAAATCACTACAACTAAATATTAAACAAAATTTATTACCTAGGAAAAAAAAACAGTTGGTTTTACATATGTTACCATCGCCATATACTTGAAACAATTCCTCTGTGAAAACAATGTTCTATAACTAGGGACCTCTGATATTCGCGAGTAGGTGTTGACACCACTTTGTGCCGGAGGATATGTCCACACCTGCAACTTTGGTTCGTTGTTATTGGCAGCTTTTCTTTGTTCAGAGGCGTCACGTGCCGTTCAGAACTAGCTAATTGAGACACAAAACGCCTGGTAATAGAGCGTAGAACCCTAAGGCACTGAAGGTAACACCCCATCATTGACCACAAAGCAAAGTTGTATGTGTGTACTTAGCTCTGATACGAAGTAATACAAAAATTATTCGTGCAAATCACGGGTCACACACAATCCATGACCTGTACGCCGAACTTCACAACTGTGAGCATTCTCGAGGCGTATTTTCCCCCATAGGTACCTGCCTTACTAGATATCCAGGAGTACTCCACCACAGAAAGCATGGGGCAATACGTGGCCGTCTTCAGTAGAAGGCCGGAGTCTTGAATGTGGCAACACTGCATCGCGGGCTTGCTGCTTGTGACTTCTTGGCTACCCTAGTGTTTGTATTATGTAAAGATGCAGCATTAGTGGCGTGTACACGTCTACACTGGCTAGGACAGAAAATGAGCGGCCTGCAGCAGGTCTCAGATGCAGCGTTGCCGTATTTAAGATTCCGGCTTTCTACTAAAGACACCACGGGCAATGGCCTTTAGTTTTGGAATTATTCTACCAACAGCGAGTCCTTCCTGGCGAGGCTAACTCAATGTAATTCAATAACAAAAGGCACTAATACTGTACTTCTGTGTGGTTGACATAAAATTGTTTTCAAAAATTCGTGAAATTCGTATATTTGTAATCTAGCTCATAAATGACCTCAGAACTGAAAAAAAAATATATATATATATTCAGTTCAATTACATGTAACGAAAAATCCTGGGATCAAACACACAAACACAATGTCCCTTTTTTCACCGAAACTTTTCTAAGAGCTTTTTTTTTTTTTTTTTTTTCAGTGGGCCATCCACAGTACATGCATAATTCATGGAGATTCTCTGGGGCGCGCGAAAGAGGCGAAGACAAACCGGCAGGCCTGAGAACAAAATGGTGTTCTGGGGATGCACACTGGTTTTCAAACCAATGCTGGTAGGGTGAGAAAAAGGGGATGTCTGTATGTATGGAGCATCAGAGTTTAGGCATCAGAGCAAATTCCGCTCTTGCGTCACACCCCACTCCCCTATTCTCCATCCGGCCATTCAATTTCTGAGGCCCTTTTTATCCCAACGTAACCTGTTTCAAGCATATCAGCCAGACGCCATGTCTGAGCGCTGCGATGTACGTCACCGAGAGATGACTTAGACGTTTCAATAATTCATGGCAGTTTTTAAGGGCGCCTTGACTCCTGGATGACACACCAAACATTGAGAAAATAAGAATTCTTAGCTCTCCTCTATCACACACGTTTCCCATTTTCCTTTTGTTAGGGCAGGACCTTGTTTTCCCGAAAGCTTTGCTCAAAACCTGAAATCGCGTTCAGGTTCGAAATGTATATAAATTTATACTTACACGAAATAGCATTAGTTTTGTAGCCTTTAAATGTGTCTATAAAGGCCTATACTGAAATGTATTCAGCTTGCATATTATTCCATATAACGGCCTGTAAAAATAGTCCAAATTTTCGTACTACTGAGACATACACCCAACTAAAAACAGCCAAATTACTCTTGAAATTTCATGTAACCTGCTTTTCACTGCACGCCATAGCAGAAAAAAACTCAAATCATTTGGTTTTAAAAGTCATCCTTAAAAGTTAGTTATAGTATGCTTGCATTTCAGTAATTACATTCCCTCAAATTAAAAAAAAAGTTTTATACTATTATAAAGGTTAACAAGAAGCCCAGAACAATAACTGCAGTATAAACTGTTTGTTTTTGTTAGATCCGTCAGTTTCGGTTTTCCTATAACATTCAATATTTCGACTTAAGTAGTTTTCAAAAGACACTTAGGTCATTTGTAACGTCTACAAAACTAGCAATAATATGTGCAAGAATAAAATTATGGACTCAGCCTTATGACCTTGTAGCCATTAAGTAACAAAAGTCAATCAAAACATAATTAATTGGACTAATTTTGTATGTAACACAACAGATTAAAAATAGTCCAGAAGAAATTTCTTAACACAATTGGCCAAATTATTTTGTGTGTCAATTAAAAATAAGTTCAATATTTTTGTGGACAGTGTACCTTCAGCAAAATTACTTCTCGTAAATAATACATAATGAAAGCTCAATTATTGACAAACCATTGGGGATACTGACTTATAGCGGGGGAAGATGACGGTTTGCTGGGATTCACTGTAATAAATTACTACCGTATTTGGCGTACTTCTTTTGTTGTTGACGTATCCTTATATAACTTGGTGTAGCCTTCGTTGACTACGGTGCTTCAATACTGAACAATTATGATTGGTCTCCTAATCGAAATATACATATCCTTCAATCATGCAAGATGCAAGTACACCGGCATTAAAGATTCTCGCGATTTGCCACCATCTAAACAATCATAAATCAAGAGTGCAGGACTTGCCCATAGATAACTCTTTACAAGGCCGGGGTACTCGATTTGGCAACCCTGTCAAAAATAAGGTATAGAGCCACGAGTTAGACGCGAAAATATTTCTGCATCATTTTGTCTGAATAACTATCGTGCACATAGGCAGCCTGCTTCATGGACATTTGCTGGGTATCTTTGTTCAGACCACGGTCGTAGAATAACAGGTCTGGACACTCGCCTATCTACGAATGTGTTTTGCTTGACCCCCTTGTTGTTTGGCTGTAGTTCGTCAAGTTACCAAGAATGTCGTAATTTTTGGCGCTGTAATCCGGGCGGTTGGATTCAAACTCCGCCCATTTCTTTCCCCCATTGTTAAATTTGTAATGTAACTAAAGATTGCTGGAGTCTTTTCTTAAATTTGTGAGCGAGGAAGTATTTCATAAATTGATAAAAAAATACATTTTGATAAATTGTTTATCTTAGTGAGAAGGAAGTGGGTGGAGTTTGAGTCCGACCGCCCTAACTGCAGCGCCAGTAAAACACAATATTCTCGGTAACTTGACGAACTACAGCCAAACAACAAGGGCGTCAAGTTTCCAGGCGAGTGCCCAGACCTGTTCTTCTACGGCCGTGGTTCAGACACGTTTCGCATTTGACTGCATCAATCAGAAAAATGCTATTGTGACATCATACGTCTGTTATTTGCCAGTAGAATCCCAAGACAAGTGACAGTTAAAACAACCAATGACCATGAAGCACAACTGAACATGTTCACAACCAAATGTTGCAGAAATATTTTCGCCATAAAATCGTGCCTCTAAGTATTAATATTCCTTTCAGCTCTACAATTATAACGGTCTTCCCTGAATCGTGGGTATATAGGACAAACAAAAGACCCCGGGAAAGCCATTGCCTTTGGAGAGGTCAAAGTTGTAATAAAATTACAAATCTTGGCTGTGTTACTCTATCTGAAGCCGCGGGCTTCTACTAAAGGCGTTACAGCTAGAGCCGCTGATGATTGGTGAAAATTAAATTGCATCAACTTGTTACAATTTCTTACGAGCACATCTGTTATTGGCAGTATTGCTATGTCTTTGTACAGACAGTACCAATGAAATCAACGTTACTGCGGCAACACACTTGTCTATGCTTGCCTGCAAGAATATTTGTGAACTGAATCAAACAAAAGATGTCTGTTGGCTGCTCACTGACACAGTGAAATGGGCCCTTATATAGTTACATTGTTCTTATTGGCTCATCGGCTTCAAGGCGTTGTCAGATAAGCCAACGGTCAATAGCGAAAGTAGCACGAACTTACAGTTGTTGGAATTCTAGCGTGTGCCTGAAAGAAAAGGCGAATTTTCCATGTCTCTAATAACAACACGCAGGTCACTGTACACGGAAAATATTTCTTCCCTTAGTTAGAACTCTCCCAGATCACACCAATCACTGCAGAGGTTCTGGCTGCAATGGAAGCTGTTGCAGTTCCGGCCTTGCGTTTCACGTTTCTAGACAAACTGAAAGAGTTCCCGGATTGCACCCAGTTCACGTAGCCAGAACCACGAGGGAATGATTTATAGCGGGAAAACTTGACTGTTTGCTATGGACCAATATAGCACGTACGTGTCTGACATTCTAATGTCATTTTCTGTGTGCTCTTGTTTGACTGGACCAACGGAATTCCTGACACGCCGCTACTTAGGCCGTGGCATAACCATCTTTAGTAGAAGGCCGCGGCCTTAGATCTGGCAACCCTGCACCCAAGGGTCATTGTAACACTTCTTTAAGTTCTCTAAATGCATTGGCTGTACCTGATTAGTTATTCTGCCGTACATACCGGCGAATCAGGGGAAGACACTGCCATTGGCATTGGTTAAAATGACCCTTCCTGGCAGGGTTGCCAGATATAAGGCCGCGGCATAACCATCTTTAGTAGAAGGCCGCGGCCTTAGATCCGGCAACCCTGCACACAAGGGTCATTTTAACACTTATTTTAGTTCGTCAAAGGCAATGGCTGTACCTGATTTGTTATTCTGCTCTACACACCGGCGAATCAGGGGAAGCCACTGCCATTGGTGAGACAAAGAAGTGTTAAAATGACCCTTCCTGGCAGAGTTGCCTGATCCAAGGCCGCGGCCTTCTACTGAAGACGGCTATGGCCATGGTCTCACTGGACCACTCACTTGAACATGTTCTGCTTTATGGAGCGGTTACACGAGCTATGAACGAGTTCATATAGCAGTTTCTTCACGTTCAAAGTAAACTGCTTTTATATGTATTTTCGAACGACATATCTTCCATGCTTCTCTCCTATTGATTGCTTGGAGTAACAATCTGTGTAACAAATATGGCTGCTTTTTAGTCCGACATTTTACAATCGTTAAATGAAATTAACTTTTAGTCGTAAAATAATTATAGCCACTTTACACACACAGCAGCGTTGCAATTAGATGCAATATGATAATTAAATGTCACGAACGTTGAGTGTATATGTGATAATTATTGAGTGTGGTACATTTCAGGTTCCAAGTTTGTGGAGGTTAGAAAGTTCATCGAGTTTATTCGGCAATGTAACCTCGCAACCATGTTTGAGCTTTAAACACGATCAAACATGGCTGCCGTATTCATTCAACTGAACAGATTTGACCTCTAGTGTGACCGTGACCTTAAAGTTGTGATTCGTTTGCAGTCGGCTGAATTATCACTGTCAATTCACATAAGGCGGTGCATAATACTGTAACATTTGTAAAAAATTTAGTATTTAAATATTTTAGCGATTTTTTCACCCTCAATATATATATATATATATATATATATATATATATATATATATATATATATATATATATAAGTAACCAAAATTAGTCCGTAAATTGAACCGTTTTTTTCCTACGCGATTGCAAACATGAATAAATTCGCATACAGGATCCATACCGGGCATCGATGTGATCTTTGAATATTATTCCTGCAATGGGTGTTATAAACTTAACCATTTTTATACAAGCCTTTTAAATGTGTATACATAAATGTCTATACGGAGTACTGATGTGTCACTTCAACGATTCTTACAATTAGTTGGTCATATAAACTTAACCTATGTTTGGAGAGTGTCTAATGCTCACAAAAAAAAAAAAATAAAAAAGATATGTCCAAAAATTCCGTTATGTTTAAAATGCTAACACATTGCAGGGATCATTCAAAGATCTTTATATTAGTTAAGTTGAATCATTTATTGCACTTATCTATTAATATTAATGAGAATATTTTGTCTGCAAGGTCTGTACGATAAACACGACACGGCACCTGCGGCAGGTAGATACATGGTAATATTATTTTTACATACCTGAGCATGATGAACTCTTAAATACTACTCACTATAGTTAGTGTGGGTTGATGAGCGTCGTCACGGCCACTACTACCGGCACAGAGGACCAATAGCACTTATTTGTCGATATGCAAGTTGAGTTTTGTGTGTGGAAAAGTGAAACGAACACATGATGAAAGCAAATTGCAACGATTAGTTAAATGTTTGGCATTTTAGAGTCACTTACATATGCCCCTCATCTAGCCTGTCGAATGTCAAATTACTAAACTGTACAGTTTCAGTCAGACGTGTAAAGGAAAACCGTTACAAAATTTCTTAGTTGTGTGTTGTATAATATATATTTGTAGAATCATAATTTTATGGTGAAACATTTTTGAACCATTTATATTCAATGATTTTGTGCACATTTGTAGCTCTGCTTTATCGTCAGTGATTGTTTATTTTAATTCTCATTTTATCTCGCAGTTCATCTAGCAAATGAAATACGTATGTTGGCACAATTACCTTACTCTGTTTGTTGCAGTCAAATAAGAGACGTGTTTGAACAAAGACATGCTGCCGGTAATCAAGAAGCCGAATTGCCGAAATACACACCAAATAGAGCAAACAACATTTCGTTTTTTAATTGGGGCTCTAAATATAAGGTATTCAAATCATAACTGCGTATGTTAATCAATAAAGCAGTATTAAGTGAGAAATTATGAATGTATTTTTTAAATAATTGAATTTTAAATTGAAGTCCATAGATGGAGTTTGCCTAAAACTTTGCAGAATGTTGCTGATTGCAGCACAGGAATTGTTTAGCTGTTTCTCTGCTTCCCAAAGAAACTAATTGCAAGAATATAGTTTCATTATATAGATTGTGTTCACCGTAATGTTCAAGAGCGAGTAAAATGTTTTCCATAAATACTGTGGACTGCTGAAATAAACACGATTATTTACCTACAAGTTCAAACTCTTCCATTGGGACACAGTAAACTAAACAATTTAATTGTTGAAAATACGCCGGAAGTGAAGCTGAGTACAGTACAGTATCAAGCGACGATGGTGAATGGAGACATAGAGTTCATTCATTGTTATATATGACGATAACTTCTGTCATGACTTGATTTAATTTATTTGACTAGGTTCTCTTCGACAGCAATGTTATTAGCAAAGACTGGAAAATTTCACAGATTCAATGGTCAGCCAACCGGACTTAACAGTCCTGCGTACACTCTGTCCTGAAGTACTTGTCCATTGGCTGCTCATCCCATCAGTGATTGGCCAGTTATACATAAGACTAAGGGTCGAAACTATAAACCTCTTTCGAATGACAACCAACTTCTCGCCAACGCCTAACCATCATTTACCGATTTATTTAAATGTTTTATTTCGTGAAGCACTGTAGTATGATTGAACTATTTTCCAAAATATAATTTGTAAAAATAATGTTACTGTATTTTCGCACCTCTTTGTTCCTATGCCTAACATTTACACCTGTTTCAATATTATCAGCAGCTTGTATTTGTGTAGACGCGTCTCTAACTTGAATGTGCTAATCAGCACAGGGCAACTGCGACATCACACATCTGTGATTAGAAGGTTGAGCTCGAAAACGTCGAGAGTTAAAAATATACAGCTACTGAACACGACGGATGTCTACAAGTGTACATGTAAGGCACTGAGCCCATCTGGTGCAAAAAATTTTTCGGGAAATCCAGGAGTCCCTACTAATTAACCAAGTAACTTCTCAGTAATGGACCTGATTCGTGGACATTCTTCCACCTCTGGTATGTGATTGGTAGAAGCACAATCATTTCCAAATATTGATTCTAGGTCAGATAAAACATCAAGAGCGAATACTTCACAGGCATGTATGTGATTGGATGACAGCAATTTCGACACGCCTTTGACGACTGCTAACCAGTTATGAGTAAGGAAATATCACTTCGGGAAACTCATGTGGTACGTGCTTGCTTGGTAAGAAGCCAATGGAAGTCTATGGACACAGAATATGTAGGAATACAGAAGTGAAATAGCCGGTAGGACAGCGAACTCAGTCACACACGCCAGCAAAATGGCTTCCCTGGCCAGCAACATGGCGGATACGCCTACAGCCAAGCAGCGAAGGTTTTTCACCCTGATAGCCGGCAGCCAGGCCAATTGGAAACCTGCCGTGACGTGCAAAAACCTAGCAGACACGGGGCTTGTGTTAACAAACTCGAGCAGCCAATAAGCGGCGAAGTTCGCCCGTATCAAAGAAGCCGCCACGTTATTTCACGTATGTGTTACTATTTAGTCTGTGCTATGGACTGTGGCCAGTGCATGTATAAGGATTACAAGCCTTGTCTACCTTCAGATGAATACGTGAAATACTCGCGCCGTTTGTTATTAGAAATCAGAAAAATTCACGCGATCACAGACCTGTAGATTAGACTCCAAGAATACACGTGTAATCAAGTAGACACCAGCTGATAGTTGACTACTCGCTGAAACAGTAATACCTAGAGACCTGAAAAATTCGTGTTTTCTTTTGGCTCCAAGCTAGAATTCCAGCAACTGTACGTTTGTGCCACTTTCGCAATTGGCCCGAGACTTATTTGACACTTCCTGGAATTGGCTTAGCCTATAGTGCAGAAGCAACTAAATGCAGGCCCATATCACTGCATTATCGAGCAGCCAGTGAGCAGATGATGTCTGCTTGAATACACACATGTTCTTGGAGGCTAGCCTATGGGTCAGTGAACACGCGAATTTCTCCAGTCTCTAGTTATACCACATGATAATGGACCACTATTTTTCGCGAATGAATTTCGTCCCACTTTGTTTCAGTGCCTTACGTACACATCAGCAATTCAGCTTCATGGTTATTGGAAGTTTGTCTATATGATCTCATTTGACTGAGCCAATTACAATAACGTTCCTGCAACAACATAGGCTACGTCAGTGATTTGCCGGTAGAGTCCCAAGGCCCGTGAGAGTTAAAATATCCAATCACTGACCACGAAGCAGAACTGCAGACGTGTACGTAAGGAACCGAAGCAAAATTCTTTCCGCATAAAACAGGGGTCCTTACACATTATTCATCTTGAATTTGGCTGCCTCTTCGTTATTGGCTCAGCACCATCGACAAGGTGTCAAACGGGTCTTAGGGCCAATCACGAAAGTGTCACGAACTAACAGTCATTTGAATTCTAGTTTTCACCCAACTGAAAACGTAAATTTTTCAGGTCCCTAGTTATTATATACTTAGGGCGACCTGACATTTGTGAAAGGACTTTTGCACCAAGTTATTTATTTCAGTAACTTAATGGAAAGGAATGTTTCGCAAGTTCAACATTATGTGCGTTAGAATATATTGTACTATTTATACACAAGAACCGGTCATTTGTTTATTAGCTGCTACTTACTGGAACAACACACAATGAACGAATGGACGGGCTCGAGTATGCATAGGACAATGGATTCTGACACTTCGGTCATTGAACTTGGGAAATATTTCATCCCGTACGTATGTACACATTTGCTGCTCTGCTTCATGATCTTTTGCAGTGTCTTTCTGCAAATATTTCAAGTCATTTGACTGCGCCAATCAGAATAAGGTTACTGCCATAGCAATCTTTAGTACAAGGCTGCGGCCGTAGCTATGGCAACCCTGTCAGGAAGTGTCATTAAAACACTTTTTTTTGCTCACCAAAGGCAGCGACTTCCCCTGATTCGCCGGTATGTAGGGCAGAATAAAAATCAGGTACAGCCCTTGCCCTTGACGAGCTATCAGAAATGTTATAATGACCCTTGTGTGCAGGGTTGTCAGATCTAAGGTCGCGGCCTTCTACTAAAAATGGCTATGTTACTGCACAACTGCGATTTGCTGGTAGAAACCAAAACGCTGCAAGTTAAAACACCCAATCGCTTACCATGAAGAAGGGCTATGTATGTGCACGTAATTCATTGAAACAAGCCGCTGAAAATATATTTACGCGAAAATCAGGCGTCGATATGTATCACCTATCACTACACGTCATGCCTATCTACTATTTTTAAAATGCAATCTCGGTACAGTATAGTGCAGATAAAAAATGTGTGAATCCTACATTTTAGCTCACAAATGTATTCATGACCGAATGTATTAAATATCATGGGAATAACTACACACTTGTATGAATTAAATGGATGAACATACAATAATGTTAAAAGTCATTACATCTGCAGCATTTAAGAGTCAGTATTACTCCTACGTGTTGATTTATTGGTTTCCTTTGCCTGCTTTTGTTTCACGACCGAAAATGTCAAAAGTATTAGCTACTAACCTTAACTTTCAGCTGAAGTATAAGATGTAAACTAGGTGCTCATAGTTTGATTATAAAAGTTGGCAAAATTGATTATTTTTGTTAATTTTTGTAAAAAGAAGGCGCAACTATGAGTCCTTAGTACAATTCTAAAACGTCTCCTGGAAGGTAAGGTCAACAGCTATGTTTACATTGCGTTAATTTTGGAATTTTTGTTCGTGATACAAACTCAGGCAAGGAAAACCAATAAATCAACACGCCGAGGAGAAACTAACACTAAAGTATGGTGTTCGAAGTGTTTAGGAATTTTAACATCACATTTCTTTCAGTGTCTTTTTTAACGCATTACTCATAAACTTGTACACACAACGCACAGAATTTAAAAAGGGTCGAAGTAAAGTAACTACATTACCAAAGATGGTAGACGGGTTGCCATAGCAACAACGCCTGAGGCGTTATGTTTACACACACTCTCCTTGTAGAAACTTCAGCAGAGCAGCGCTGCGCAGACAAGAGCCCGGCTCCCGCGAAGCTGAAATTTCGCGAGCGAAACTTCGCCGCGATGAATTTTAAATGATATTGGATGTCAGGGTTACAAAACAACCCGCCCGGGCGGGAATGAATAATGGATTCCCGCGCCCGCAAAGTGTTTACACTGCCGCGTCCTGAAAAACACCGTCAACTATATGCTTCTCACGGTAAAGTATGCACGTTTTAAACCTTCCAGGAGAACATTTAATATGGATTATGGTTAAAAGTGAAAAGTTCTTGTGGATGTGCCACATTGCATGCGAATGTTGCCCTTCAGCATGAAATCACCACAAAAAAAAAAGCCAGTAAACTATTGGCTGTTGTCAACACAAAGATATATCATGAAAGAATAACAGTCGTATCCCGAAATATGACACAAAAAATAGAACAATAACAACACAAATTAAATCAGGAACAAAACAAAGTCATTGAATGCCGAAAGGCGACACTAAAATCTAAATAAAACCAATAAATAGAGCCACGATTTTATGGTGAAAAGATTTTTGCAACATTTGGTTTTGATACGTCATGTGCACGTTTACAGGTCTGCAACATCGTCTGTAATTGGATAATTTTACTCTCACTTGCCTTGGCAAATTACAGACGTACGGAGTCACAATAATCTTATTCTGATTGGTGCAGTCAAATGAGAAACGTGTCTGAACAAAGAAACGCTGCCAATAACCACGAATCAAAGCTGCCGATGTGCACGAGAGACACTGAAACAAAGTGAGGCAAAAATCTTTTCGCGACAAAATCGTGGCCCAACCAATAAAATAAAACAGCAAAATAAGGCATGTAAAGCATGGCGACAAAATAGGAAGAGGACCACGAGGACAAAACAAAAGGCAAAGAGACACAAATGGATTTGAATACAGAAGACACAACAAAGTGAAAACGAGCAAAATTAGTGCATTTACTTCGACGACAAAGTAAGTGTGGTGTCAGCCATTCGATGCATTTTGCGTGTTGTTATGTCTAGCAGTTCGGAGCATCAGAGACCACGCGAGACAAACATCACTTCTCACCCTAACTTCTATACACAATTTTTCTACACTGCCTTCTCGCCGACAGATCGCCTTTATGAAACATTTATTCGTGAATTTATAACATAAGTCTTCAATATTACAGATTAAGACGTATATCAAAAATATGTACATTATTTGAGAACTTAATACCACATTTTCCATATGTAAAAAAGAATCCGGAAACCCTAACATCACCATTCTGGCCACAAAAAAAAAAAAAAGCTTTGGATTTTTGTGAAAGACCCTACATAGCTTTCGACACGTGTAACGTTCTTTGAAATCCTTTCGGAAGTAGGCATAATTCATTACATTGAGCAGTTGCACAGCCATTTTAGTAGAAGGCCGCGGCCTTAGATCTGGCAACCCTGCCAGGAAGGGTCATTTTAACACTTCTTTGCCTCGCCAAAGGCAGTGGTTTCACCTGATTCGCCGGTATGTAGAGCAGGATAACGAATTAGGTACAGCCATTGCCTTTGAAGAGCTAAAAGAAGTGATAAATTGACCCTTCCTGCCAGGGTTGCCAGAGCTAAGGCCGCGGCCTTCTACTAAAGTTGGATATGACAGTTATCAAACAGCATTTCATCGGCGGAAGCTCTGCACACAACTCATCTCTCTAGTCAAGTGGCCTCCTTATTGTATAGTGATTTTAGCTGAGGTTTAAAAAAGTTTGCAACCCTGGTGTTTAAATATATATTGTCTACTACTGTTAAATGTTGGTGTTTGTGTTAACACAAAGTTATCTACTTACTATTTACGTCTTCGTATAAGGCTTTTCGTCTCTCCTACCTGAAAACAAGAAAAAAAATTATGTGTCATAGCATCACTAAGCGAATTAATATAATACATTTTACACAAATGTTTGTTATCGTGGAATCTCCTTGAAATTTTACACGAAACACAAATGTCTGGACCTCAAACTCCTTACACGAAACACTTAAAATTACTTTGAAGTGTTAAAGTGTGCAGAGTCGGTAAACTAGCTAATGAATTGGCTGCGCAATTTTATATTATTTTGTTATTTTCTGTGGCATATTCTGGCACTCATCCTCCAATGTGCAACACGGTGCTACTAATGGGCTCATTAAGCTTCGATGTTGAATACCACTAACATGTTATCAGTTCATGAAAGTGTTTTTCCCGCCATTTGATTTCAGTATCAGCAGCTCTGCTTATGGTTTTTGGCAGTGTGTCTTTCTTTCACAAACGTCTCTTATTTGACAGCACAGTCAGAGTAAGATGATTTGAAAGTAGAATCCTGAGATTATAAAAGAGTTCAAGACAGCCAATCACTGACAGTGAAGGAAATCTTCATGTACATATATATACACAGCGCCATTGGTTTTCGTGTCACAGCAGTTTCTAGTAGAAGTCTGGAACCTTAGATACGGCAACACTACCATAAAGAGTTGAAGGAAATAGCTTAAAATCACTGTTAATAATTACACTTCATGGTAGGGTTGATCAAAGACTGCTGCTTTCAGCTATAGACGACTTTGATTATGTGAATACTTGGAGTTATGCTTCATGGTATTTGGTTACATGTATTTATGCAGAGACATCGTTTACTAGACTGTGCCAATAAGAAAAAGGGCACTGCGACACCAGACATCTGTGATTTGCGCACAGAACCCCAGACCACTTTAAAAACATCCAATCACTGGTGTTTAAGGGAAGTTTACCGATGCTTTTTGCGAGTAAATTTCAGTGCAGGAAATACTTCAAACATGTATTCTTTTCTTCAACATTTCAAACTGGTTCACAGTTAGAGACATGAAAAATTTGCGTTTTCTTTTGACCCCAAGCTAGAATTCCAGCAACTGTAAGTTCGTGCCACTTTCGCAACTGGCCCGTGACTTATTTGACACTTCCTGGAAGTCGCTTAGCCAATTTTACAGAAGCAACTAAATGCAGGCCCATATCACTGCGTTACCGAGCAGCCAGTGAGCAGATAATATCTGCTTGAATACACATACATTTTTAGAGGCTAGCCTACAAATTAGTGAACCCGCGAATTCTTATTGTCTCTACTTACAGTTTTTAGACAATGGCTAGAAATCTTTGTTCTACTAACAGACAAGCAAGAAAATCGCGACAACATCCCATTTAACCAAGTTTGGAGTGGAACTGCCTGCTTAATCGCACTGACTTACGATGCGCAACAATATACAAATGATTAAAATTAATATACTTTTAAATTACATTAATGATCTTTAAAAATATGATAAAAAGTAAATTTAGCTTTCAATCAGTTTGCAATCGAACGTGAATGTGTTGCATGACGAGAGATCATTTGAGCATGCCTGCATGTAGCAAGTAGTCGGTGCCCAATACATTAGTCTTTCATTTATGACTAACAATTTAATTTACACATTTATTTTGCATCTCAGATGAAGAAAACTAAATTTTTGATTCCCCTTAAAGGCAGTGCCTAATGTTATGTGACGAAGAATGGATGTATATTTGTAAACAACACAAATATCCAATAAGATTCCAAATATATTCAGTCAACAACAGCCAATTAGATATTATCAGGAAAGACTATGGTCTCAGCTCTTGCCAGCTTATGATCTGATACTGTACTCAAAATGGGTTTTCCAATTTTGAAACATTTCATATGTATCAAACTTAAAACATTACAGCCACAGCTCAAAAACTGTCCAATTTGTTTAACATTGATAGTTAGGTTCAAGGAGTTGCCTATTACCCAGTAAAAAACTTCGTCAAATGTTAATCCCTCTATTCCCCTTTTATTTTATTAGGTTTGTATTTTATTAGTTGTTTTAATTGTTACAATTCAGTAGATCAATGCTGCTCTCTAAAAATAATATTATCCTATTGCATAAAATATTATTGTAAAAGTACTGCAGCCATATAGTCCTACAATCCAAAAGTGCCACACATTAAAACGGACCTTTTTTCCCATTTCTTTAACATATGCCACATCTAAACATGTAGCGCTTTTGCTTGGTAAAAATATTTTACCTCATGTCACATCTTAAATGTCGTACATTTTATTCCAACTTGACATATTGTTCTAAATCGACACATAAATATTAACAGTTGGGCACACTTTTTAAAAATAATTAATGTACTATTATCAATACCCGTAATGTTTAGTTTTGCATTTGGATTGTAATTGACACAATTGCCACAACAATGAAACCAAAGTTCTCAATCACAATTTTCAAACCAAAAAATACTTTTACCTAAACTTGTTTACAAAAATACAAATTTCCTGGAAAATTCTAGCATTTCATACAGTGAATCAACTTCAGGTACAAATTAAAGGTTTCAAATGTAATTACCTTCCATCAAGTTTTACTTTTTTTATTGGGGAGTGTTGTTTTAGGTGTGCGATTAGGACAAGTATAAGTCAGTTAACCCTGAAGGGTATAACAAGTATTCCTCATAAATTTCTTCAGTATCCTTCGTACACCTTTGTTTGATACATCACCTAGCGCGAGTGCCTTGGTTTACCGTTTATAGGACACGAACACGTATAGAGTTCATCACTTACAACATATTTCGCAATTGCAATAGTTTATCTTGTAAATTATTTACTGAAAAAAAAACTGGACAGGGAATTAAGTTATTAGGCGGAATCACTTTTGGGAGAAACCAGGTTCAATTCTCGTCTCCGACCGACCTGATTTCAGTTTCCGTGGTTTCCCGAAATCGCTCCTGGCGAATGCTGGGATGGTTTCTTAACAAAGACCAAGACTGACTCCTCTCCCAGCTGCTGTCATTGTACCAAGTTGTGTGTCCCTGTCTCTAATGACCTCGCTGTTGACAAGAAGTAAATACCACCTACCCAGCCAGAGATAGCGCGGTAATATTAACCATTTACAGGATTTTGAAACTAGAGACACGTGAAAACCAAACCAAAGGAATGTATACAGGTCGACGAGTGAGACAGAACTGGCTCATTCCCACTACTAACATTCCAAACACCACCTCGCGTCGGCGCCGCGGAAATGAACGGCTTCGCGTCCGACCGAAACCCCTTGTCACGGTTTATCTCTATTTACAACGACCGCAGACTGTCCAGCTTCTCGCCGGACCCGCGTCAAGTCTTTTCATCCTCATTTACGACCTCCTCTCCACCCTTACCCCTCCTTCCAGTCTCCTTGCCAACCCTCGCCAGCCACTTTTTTATTCTCCACTCACTTTGAACGTCTTTCCTCACGGTCAAATGCGCCTCACAGGACCAACGAAGTCTTGGCATTTTTACCATAAATAGACTCGTGGCTATAGCTACCACAGTTGCCTATCTCGAGGAAGGTATAAGGCTCAATCTTTCTCAGCCACAGATGAGAAATATTTACTACATTAGTGCTACTTTGCATTTGGGTTGCTTCTTAAGAGTGCGTATAGATAAATAAACGCTGAGCACATCAAATGATTTCTACGCTTTTTTTCAAAGCCAATATGTATAAAATACTCAATGACAATCCTAGATAATGGTATTTTCCAACTTTATGAGTAAATATTTATCCAGAATTACTAATCCGTTACGCGTGATATCTTGCGCCGCAGTTAAATGCACGAGGTTCCGGCGTCAGAGATTGTGCCCCAAAAGTTCGTAACACTGGAAACTATTTTGTTTAAAACGTAGTCTAAAACTATTGTCTAGGATTGCTATTGTTTAATTTTCACAAATTAGCTTTAGGAAACCAGTATTTATAGATTAATGCTTTTAGCGTTGCATTATGTACCACGCCCTTTTAAGGTCATGCTAGGCAGGAAGTTTTACAGTGATTTAGAAAAGCATTACTTTCAAGAAAATTAATAGGTGTAAATTATTTCAACAAACATACTAGCATTTGTACGCACGAATTTTCAACTGTACTCTTAAACCAAACAAAATAAATGCTGTTTTACTGCCAAAATATGCAATGGTTTGCAAACCACTTTTGTTGAATTGTCTATCGTATGATTTCACACTGCCAAACATTCAGTTAAAAATTATTTGAGTAAGTTATGTTAGAAAAGAAAACTTGTCAGCATGGCCTTAGTTTTAAAGTAACTTATTGTTTCACGCTTAATCATTTTTATTGAACAAGTGCTTTAAGATACAGATGTAATATTTTTTTAAGAACTAGTTTGTACAATTTACACTTTTCCATGAAAAAACACCGACCAGTTAGAAAACAGCAGTGTACCAACACAACATGCTACAAGAATCATTCAGGGAATAGCGGTGTCTGCACTTGTGCCAGCTTCTCGTTCAGTAAAAGCCATGAATTTTCTATATTTTGTGGGGACCGCGGTGGTCGGTGGTTTGACCTCTCACCTACCCCCTAAGCGATCCGGGTTCGATCCCCAGCATGGTGGTCGATCCCCGGATTTTCGCATTTAGGAATCGTGCCGAACGACGCTGCTGATCGGAGAGTTTCTAGGGGATTTCCTGTTTCATCCTCCCTTTCACTCCGGTTCTGCTACTAACTCACATCATGTCACCCCTCACCAACGCTAAAGAAGTTGATGTTAAGGGGTATTGATCCCTGTCAGATCGGTTGTACGGTTTTCCTTATTAATCAGGGAATAGACACATTGTTTTACTTTTTTCAGGCTGACAATGCATAGTTTATTGTTTCATTCATTTTTTGGAATCCATATGGCATTGTTTCTGTTAATGTTGCGGCCTCTGCAGTCGCTCCCGTAAATAAAGCAATTTTTACTTTTCAACTGTTTCCCGCTGCAAAATAATGAATATATTATGGTTCCAGCAATTACAGAAAATCGATTAAGTTTGTATCTATGCCTTGTCGTGACAAAAATTTTGATACGTCGACTGGAACAGAAGTTATCGAGAAGAAACAGATAAATCCGAGGTGGTAGGGATCTATACCCCTTAAGCGCTGACAAAAATCCATTCACTTCACGTTTATAAAGGAAAAGTACTCTTTGCTCTTTCGACAGAGGTAGCTGTTACTTCTCAGGAACAATTTATTGCTGGAACAATCCGAATAGTAGGCCTACCTACAAACAAAATAGACTATTGAACATATTTCAGCAAAAGTATGGTGCCTTTGAAAACAATTTTCTATCAGTGCAAAGATATTCAATGCATGAAGAGTAATTCGAAAAACTGTAAATCCGTTTAACCACAATACTAACAATAACGAACGTATTGTACGCAAAAGTAACTTTTCAGCGGCGTTATACGCAACAAGTGTCAAGGTGTATACACAGTAAAAAAATTTGTATATTCACAGAAAAGTTTTTTGAAAACCAGTTTCCAAAAAAAGTTATAAGAGTAAAAAAAAATTCTTTGTAGAATTTACAAATAACTAGTACTGTTACAAATTTATTTGTGTATTTACAAACATTTCTGTAAATCTACAAACAAATTTTGTGTATCTGGTTCATTTTGCAACAACTGTTTCTATTGTTACCAATCCTTTTTTTTTTGTAACTAGTTTCCAAAATTTTTTTGAAAAAGCAAGAAATGTTTTGTAAAATGTGACAGGTCTCCTAGGTTTATTTTGTTTCAAATCCAAAAATTTGCTTATTAGCATTTCTTATACTAGTTCGCAAAGGTGTTTACGATATTTATAATCACTTGAAAAGGTTTGTGTCATTTTACTTTTATTACCTGACTGATAAAAATCTGATATTACTTTACAAGATTTTCCTCGTAAATGTACACTTTTTTTTATAACGTGATTAGTAGGGACCCTGGTTTTTCGCGAAAAGAATTTTGCCCCACTTTGTTTCAGTGCCTTACGTGAACATCTGCAAATTTGCTTCATGATTATTGGCAGCGTGTCTGTATGAAAAGCCGTATGTAATTTGACTGAGCCAATTACAATTAAGTCTCTGCAACACCTCACGGCTGTGATTTGCCGGTAGAATCCCAAGGCTCGAGAGAGTTAAAATATCCAATCACTGACCATGAAGCGGAACTGCAGATTTGCGCGTAAGGCACTCAAACAAAGTGAGGCAAAAATCTTTTCGCGAAAAATTGCCGTCCCTACTTATCACTATATTGCTTTCGGACAGATCCCATTTTCTGAAGTGAGACGAGCAAAATAATTATACGGGAATAGAAATAAGAGAAAAAGTATGAGTTGTTTTCTGCAGTGTTTTGGAATCGTGTCGGACGATGCAGCTAGTCGGTGGGTTTTCTCGGAGATTTCCCGTTTCCCTTGCTTCGTACATCACGTCATTCCTCGCCAGCACTAAAGACTAAAGATTTAAGAGAAGTCCTCGTCTGCCACATTGGCGGTACTGTAACGAGTTGCGCGTATTCTTTGCTACGCATAACCGCATAACTAGTTCATATTACGTTTATCAACGAAAAGAACACACACTTGAAACTAAGCTTCTATGATTTTAAAAATTCAGCACCCTTGTTTCAATCACGATATTTCGGCCTCTCAAAATTACTAAAAGCTGTTTATTTTATATTGTTTGAACTCCGAAGTCACCGCCTGAATTCGTAAATGCAGAGCGATAAGCATGCGGCGGTGTTTATTAATACTGTAAAAAAATTAAGTTTTATGGTCGTCGCTTAAATTCACACAGAAAAAAAAACTACAAGAACAACTTTGCACGCCAGTTTGACGCGTTGAGATTAGAGGCGATACGCTTCCCTTCAAGCGTAGTACTCTGGCTCTTATCGTTCCACTGTTCCGATGCGTCATACGTGGAAATCGGTGAAGACTCCTCATACGTGCTGACCAAAATCTCTCCACTTCACTTCTGTAGTGTTTAGTTAATTACGAAAAACTTTATTTATTCGTAGTTTTCAGGGTATTAAAAAATACTGCCTAAAAGGTCTTACAACAATGTGAGACACACCTAGAAGAAACCAGTTCAAGGTTGTCTTAATGAAGTATCGTCAAATACTGAGCCTGTAATAATTTTGCATGAAATTCTATGTCATTGTTCTCACCAGGGATATGAGATAGGTGGGCCTATTACGGTTGTCAAAAAAAAGGGGGGAATCATTATTTTATATTTGTACAAAATAGTGTTTGTTTTGTACACGTTACTTATCTGTACGTGTTTCGCTTATAAAAATTAGTTCAGCCTGCTTTCACATAATGGCACTTTAAAGTAAACATTTGCATGATTTATAAGCTACATAAACCAATGAAAATAATGAAATGAAAAAAATTACATTGTAACTACGTGTCGCGGTATATTGCTTCGCATGTTTTAAAATACATTACAAAATACTTGTGTACTTTATAACATTTACGGAATTTTGAATTGTTTGCCTATTTTATATATTTTTATTTAAAATAGGATATTATTTGGCAATGGATTAAAAAAAAATAGGCAGTGGCAGTATAGTTTTAGTGAAATTTTTTTTCAATTTAAATTTTGTTTATTGGGTTTTGCAACTTTCGAGAACAAAAACAGGTAAATTTTGACCTTGAAGGGCCACTAAGGAAAAATTGACAAAGCTTTTATTATTTTGTAAGAGAAAAAATCGCTCCAAAGAAAGGTATAGAAAACTAGCACTATTTCATACAAACATATAATTACGATTTTGCCTCACTTGGACGCCCAAGCGTGCCGTTCGCCAGAGATGTCTTGAGCCTTAGAGGCTCTGAAACGGAATATCATTTAAGAACGACCTTGAAGTGCACATCAAATGCCGCATCGTCCCAACGAGCCAAACGCTGAACTAGCGTGCAAGGATTCCTATGGATTAATTTTTACTATGGTACTTCAAACAATGGCAATTTAAAATTGTTGGTGGGATGTATGTAGCAAATTTCAGTGCGCTATTTTATCTGATATTACGTTTACAGCAACAGGTCAATTCGGATTGAAACAGGCGTGAACTGAAGAATCTTGATTCAAATTTTACTCTGAGCACGTTGTTACTGGACTGAAGTAGGAGTGGAGTGAGTAATCCAGTCCAGTCGGCGAGGTGGACTGTAGTATAAAATCCGGATTGAAACATTTACTTTAAACATTCATCGGACTGAACTGAAAGAAAACATAGCGGACGCCAAACTGAATCGATTCTTTGGCTATGTAAGACGTTAGAATCGTCCTGGTCTAGCTAAATAAAACAGTTTTATAAAATACTGGTATGTGCCAAATAAATGAAAACAAATATTATATTGAACAAATTCAAACGACATATCAAACAAATACTTGTCTCGTGTTTTTTTTTTTTTTTTTTTTTTTTTTTTTTTTTTTTTTTTTTTTTTTTTTTTTTTTTTTTTTTTTTTTTTTTTTTTTTTTTTTTTTTTTTTTTTTTTTTTTTTTTTTTTTTTTTTTTTTTTTTTTTTTTTTTTTTTTTTTTTTTTTTTTTTTCCAGTCTTTTCTGTAGTTCAATGTTACGAAAAGAGACGACTCTAGATATGAATTCAGTCCATGTTTGCATTTTAATCTGGATCGAAAATTTTACTATAAGCGAGTTTCAGTCCTCTTTCACACACAGTAAAAAATTGTACTTTCACAAAAATGTCTTTTGTAACATTACAACATTTTTTGTAAAATTTATTGTACTTTTATTAATGTATTTCTATATTTACAAACACTTCTGTAAATATGCAAATAAATTGTGTATATTTACGGCTAATGTCTGGTTCATTTTACAACTGTACGTAGTGTTATAAAACATTTTTTTCTTGGAATCTAGTTTGGAAATTTTTTTTTGTAAAAGTACGAATTGTTTTGTAAAATTTGACAGGTCTCCTATGTTTATTTTGTCTCAAATCCAAAAATCTGCTCATCAACATTTGTTTTTCTAGTTCCCAAAACTGTTCACGAAATTTGTAACCACTATAAAAGATTTCTGACGTCTTAATTTTATTACCTGACTGATAATGCTCTGATATCAGTTTACAAGATTTCCTTGTAGATGTTTTTTCCTCCTGTGTATTAGGTTTGCTCCGTGTTTAATCCAGTCTAAATTCAGTGCAGTCCGGAATTTTACTATAAAAGAACAATGAGTTTCGCATACATCCGGTTTATACGTTTTAAAGTACGGCAGCCTGAAAAGGCTGTTTCGAGCAATGTTGGAGAACTACGAAATAGTGTTTTTAACGAGCACTGTGTTTAAAAATTGAGATTCCGTACTTGTCGGAAGTGAATTTCCGTTTCGTTCATTGACAGAATGTACGCATGTGGAATAGTTTCGTTAAAAAAAAAAAAAAAACATATTCCCCCGCACATTACTACGCATTTGAAGCACGCATGGCAGAAGGTGCCAGTAAGTGGTATCGCTAGATAGGCTGCGTGTGTGTGTGAGGCAGGAGCAGTAAGGTTGCCGTTAACCGACGATTGTAATGCATTATCGCCTCTCCGCACAAGCCACTCAGTTGGCGTGCAGTGGTTTAACATTATCCTTTTTCTATGGGACTTTAGGCGGTGACCACATTATTTTATTGGCGGGCAGCATATTTAAAAGACTAACGCTTGTTTCTATAGTTCTGGTTTTCGAGTCCGGTCGTTAATTTTCCAGATACGGAAACCTGGAAAAGCCACTTTTGGCCGTTTTGAGGGGTCTGTAAATTATGTTTCTAGTAATCTTGGCGAAAATTTTAAACTATACCGACATAGTTTGAAGTGTATGTTCTTTTCGCATATACACAAATATAATGCGCGTGCAATAATTTTGTCAAAAAAAATAATAGTTGTAACTCGCTGCAGCGCGTTTAAGGGGCAGGTAGGGAGGCCCCTTAAGGGTGGTGACGTAATAAAAATGCCAAATTTTATATTTGCTTGTCATAGTGTTAGATTTATAGACGTTACTTGTGACTATATTTTCCACTTGTAGAAAATTTATTTCACGTAGTTTTCCCATAGCGGCAAGTCAAAGTCAGAATTTGCAAGTTACAGGAACATAGGTTTAACAAAAACCAAGTGACTTACTCGAATGAAATAATTTACACAGAAATAAGATATAATGAGCACTATGCTGAAAGATTTAAAAACACTAAACAAAGTCATTTTGACTTTTTTAAAAATTGTAATGCATTAGGTAAATTTTCGTCATTTTCTGATTTTTTTTTTAAGTACAAAGAAATTTCATTCTGTGTTTTTAAATCTTTTAGCATATAGCCCATTATATCTTATTTCAGTGTAAATTAATTGATTCTAGTAAATCATTTGGTTTTTTGTTAAACCTATGTTCCTGTAACTTGCAAATTCTGACTTTGGCATGCCGCTATGGGAAAACTATGTGAGCTAAAAAGATTTCTACAAGCTGAAAATGTAGTCACTAGTAACGTCTATAAATTTAACACTACGCTAGGCAAAAATAAAATTTTTAATTTTTGCCCACGTGAACACCCTTAAGGAGCGCATTGATAAAAATAAGCACTGAATTCATCAACTGAGATGTACACTTTTTGAAAGTCAATATAGAAATTTATAAAACGACAATACTTGATAATCATATTTGCCAACTTTATAAGCAAAAATTTATCCAGATTAATGCATTTTCTAAGCGTGATATCTTGCGGCTCAATTAAATGTACGAGAATTCGGCGTCAGAAAGTTGGCAAAAACTATTGTCTAGGATTACTGTTTTTTAATATCTGTAGTTTGCTTCAAGAAACTTCTGAACTAACGCTTTCAGCACTGAATTATAAAACATGCACTCTTAAGCACATCCGCTAAGAAATAAGATGGCCGCTGTACGCGTGCTTCTTGAAACGCTCTTCTACTTAGGCGTCGTCATAAAACGAGGTAATATTTATAGCCCGTCTCCTTGCAACTCCCCCTTAAAGAACGCTCTAACTTATGGGACGCGAACGTAAGCGTTACGCGGGTAACTGCCAGCCGCATTACTCGAGAAATACGCCCGCATTTGCGTCAACTTTGCCCCCGGATGAAATACGGTAAAGAATATGAATGTGCAGAATAAAAGTGGTCATCATATTGCCCGTATTACAGGAAGAAAGGGGTGAAAACAGGATGTGGGGGAGGGGGGTGTTAAACGTTACAAAGCATTGATAAATCCCACACCGGTTTAGAAGAGAAAAATTTTCATTTTGAACTTACCCCAGCAGAGGAGTCATCTGCAACATTTTTTTTTGCAAGTTTGCTCTAAATATGAGTGCTGAATTGGGTGATTTCGAAGATTTCCTTACCGACGTAAATAATAATAATTATTATTATTTTTCTTTGGCCGCAAGTGTCTTCTTTTTGAATTAAGGCCACGGGTTTTTATTTATGCAATGTTTGCGAGTTTAAATTTTTAAATCATGAAAGAGATCAGAAATCACAAAACCGTGGCATAGGAATAACGGAAATTGTTTGTACAATGTCACCTAACATTTTTAAAACGTAAGTTTTTTATAATATGGACAAATTATTGACGTTAAGAATATTTTATAAAGTAGATATATAGTCAAAGTTCTATAAATTTATGTTTTTAAGAAAATTAGGGTGCATAGTACAACAATTACTAACATTTCTGTGTAACTGTGTTACAATATCTGCTCCCTTTCCAGGTTTAAAAAATAAAACTTACTAACAGCGTAAATAAGGACCCGGGGCATTTAAGGGAACGGTTCACTGAAAATTTAATTGTTTTAAAAAAATGTATTCGTATGAGATGTAGTTTGCTTTGTAGGAATTATACTGTGGCTACTTTTTACTGGATATACAATTTTTTTAGCTTTATAGTTTTTGTATTATATCACACTAAATAAAGGAAAATCAACTTACCTACAGAAATTAAAAATTTACACTGAAAAACAGTGCCACGTATACAAACCGTAATTGGTTTTTTTGTATTAAAAAATAATAAATTTTGAATAAATAAATGCTAATTTTAGGAAAAAGTGTTAAAAATACAAAAATCTATAAATGTTGTTTTTATACACGTAATGGCATAGTCCAAGGCACTGTTCTTCAGTGTGAATTTTTCTATTTTCGGTAGGTATGTTGATTTTCCTTTATTGCATAAAACCATTATATGCAAGTCTTGGCTTTAATATGTTATATTACAAAAACTATGAAAGCTGACAATTTTTTACGTTGCAGTGACAAATAGTCACAATGTATACGTACAAAACCACCCATATATCGTACGAATAAAAAATAATTTTTAAAAGTGAATATTTCAAGTGCAAAAAATTCATAATTTTATATTTTTATGCAGTAGTGCTTGTTTTACAAATGAAACTTGTGAGTACAGTTTCCTCTTACGAAACAATTTTAGCTCTCATAGCTTTCTCATAGCGGTGCGTCAAAGTCAAAATGTGTATTTTAAGCTACCATGCAAATAGTAAAATCAAATTGACTTACATATTAAATGAAATAACTCACGGTTAACTAAAACTTAATTAGCTACGCAACAGAGCATTTAGAAGCTCACACGTAACATTTTGAATTTCATTAAAAAAAAATGTAAATAGTTGAAAGTTCAGAAATTTTTTTTAATACAAGAATAGTTGACTGGAATGTTTTTAAAATACTTTGCTGCATAGCCCATGGCATGTTATTTGACTCTGAATTATTTCATTTTAGTAAGTCAAGTGGTTTTTACTGTTTGCATGGCAGCAGAACATGCAAATTTTGACTTTGATGCGCCGTTATAAGGATACTATGAGAGCTAAAATTGTTTCGTAATAGATATGTAAACTCACACGTATCGTGTACATAACTAACATGATTTCTTACAAATATACAATTATGAATTTATCGTACTTGAACACCCTTAAGGGCGCTATTCACAATTTGCAACGTCTTTATTAATTTTTGTATTTGTACCAGATTTTTTTTTGTAATTTTAGACATAAATAGTGAGTACATCTTCATCTTAGGGAATTTTTGTATCTCTTATAGTTTTTGCATAATGAGTCGAAAACATCAAAATTTGCTTGACGGTTCTATGCACGCCACTAAAATCAACTGACATACCGAACCGAAAAATTTCCCAATGTATGTCAATGTATTAGGCTATGATTTGACATATATGGAACAAAATTTTAAATATTTTGTATTAAAACAAAATGCTGAATTTTGAAATGAAAATTTAAAAATTTCAACTATTATTTTATAACACAAAACTATAATTTTTTGTTGTTTTAGTATGTGTCAAATCACAGCTTACAACATTGACATACATTGTGCATTTTTTCGGTTTGGTTTGTCAGTTGGTTTTAGTGGCGTGCATACAACCGTAAAACAAAATTTGACATTTACGACTCATTACGCATTAACTATAAGAGATACAAAAATTTCCTAAGAGGAAGATTTAGTCACAATTTATGTAAAAAAAAAGAAAAAAATAATATCTGGTACACATATAAAAATAATTAAAGACGTTGAAAACTGAGGTGAACCGTGCCCTTAAGGTGAAATCCACGCGTTATTAAAGACGTGCGAAATACACGTTTTTATTTGACGACATGCCAGACTTCATTGCCCTGGACACACTCGAGCATAGTATGTGACTTCAACCTTCGTGTGGTGTCATTTACGTATGTGACTTCTTTACACACGATTGCCGAGAGAGGTGGCGCAACGGTAACTCGTTGGAATCGCATTCGGGAGGACCGAAGTTCGATCCACGGCTCCGGCCGTCATGATTCTGATTTTCCGTGGTTTCCCAACGTCACTTTAGGGGAATGCTGTTATGGTTCCTTAAGGGGGATTGATCCCTGTCAGATCGGTTTTACGGCTTTTCTTATAAATCAGGGAATAGACACATTGTTACGCTTTTTTCACGCTGACAAGGCATAGTTTATTGTTTCATTCACTTTTTGGAATCCATATGGCATTATTTCTGTTAATGTTGCGGCCTTTGTAGTCGCTCCCGTAAATAAAGCAATTTTTCCTTTTCAGCTGTTTCCCGTTGCAAAATAATGAATGTATTATGGTCCCAGCTCTTATAGAAAATCGATTAAGTTTGTATCTATGCCCTGTAGTGACAAAAATTTTGATACATCGACTGGAACGGAAGTTATCAAGGAAAAAAACAGATAAATCCAAGGTGGTGGGGATCAATATCCCTTAACAAATTCCACGGCCGACTCCTCTCCCAGCTCCTGTCATTGTACGAAGTTGTGTCATCGTCTATATGACCTCGCTGTCGACGAGATGTAAAGTCACTCTGCTGTTGAACTTTTAATATTGGCTTTAATAAAGTGTTCCGTGCTATAGGTAGTTCAGAATAAAGTGAGCACTCAAAAAAAAAACCCTGCCAAAGTTCTACTTTCAGCCAATTCGTATCTTTCCGCGTGTAATGGCTTACGAGGGTGCATACATAACCTATCCGGACACTTCTTTTGATGTTTGCGCGTGTGAGATCAATTGTGCAGTTGGTGTGAACCGACACAGTTTAACAAAAAAATAATTAATTATGTAAAATATTATTGTGCCGATTTTGGTTGATTTTATTTTTGTTTTGTTTGGAAAGTAGCCTAAATTTGACCAGTTTTTAAAAATGTGTTTTTTTTGTTACCAAAAAATTAATTTCACATAAATGCATATATGGATTATGGACCATGTATATTGCACTAACATAATATGAAGATAGAGTTATAATGGTAAACATGCAAGTACAGTAATACATAATTTTGTTGAACCCTGCACTTGGTCCAACTTAGGCAACTGGTTGCTTAAATTGG